>RCUC01130847.1:0-174285 GCA_003697995.1 Taxidea taxus jeffersonii
GTGGCTCAGTGGGTTAAAGCCTCTGCCTTTGGCTCAGGTCATGATCCTGGGGTCCTGGGATCGAGCCCTGAATCAGGCTCTCTGCTCAGCAGGGAGCCTGCTTTCTGCTCTTTCTCTGCCTGCCTCTATGCCTACTTGTGATCTCTCTCTGTCAAATAAATAAATAAAATCTTAAAAATAAATAAATAAACAAACAGTTCAGTAGTGTTAAGTATATTCATACTGTTGTGCAACAGATCTCCAGAACTTTTTTACCTAGCAAAACTGAAACTCTATGAAAAACAAATTCCCTCATTTTCCCCTTCTGTGAGTCCTTGGCAATCACCATTCTCCTTTCTGTTCTTATGAGTTTGACTACTTTGGATACTTCATATAAGTGAAATCATACAGTTGTCTTTTTGTGGCTGGCTTATTTTGCTTATTAGCATTTTGTTCTCAAGGTTCATCCATGTTGTAGCATTTGGTGGGATTTCCTTCTTTTTTAAGGCTGAATAATATTCCATTATATGTATATATACCACATTTTTAAAGTGTGTCTATGTGTTGATGGATACTTGGGTTGTTTCCACATCTTGGCTATTGTGGATAATCCTGTTATGAACATAGGCATGCCCGTATCTCTTCAGTATCCTGGTCTATGTTGTTTGGATATATATCTAAAAGTTGGATTGCTGGATTATAGGGTAATTAATTCTATTTTTAATTTTTTAAGGAATTGCTGTAGTGTTTTCTGTAGTGGCTGGGCCATTTTACAACCCACGAACAGTGCACAGGGTTCACCTTTCTTTACGTCCTGGTCAACACTATTTTCTGTCTGAGTTGGGGGGGTTGTTTTTTGCTTTGTTTTGTGTATAAATATAATAGCCATCCTAAAGGGTGTGAGGTGATACCTCGTTGTGGCTTTGATTTGCATTTCTCTAATAATTAGATTGGTGTTGAGCATCTTTTTATATGCTTGTTAGCTATTTGTACATCTTTGGAGAAATGTCTGTTCAGGTCCTTTCTTTAATCAAGTTATTTTGTTAAGTTGTAAAAGTTCTTTGTATGTCCTAGATACTAAGTCCCTATTAGATATATGATTTGCAGGTATTTTCTCCCATTTCATGGGTTGCCTTTTCACCCTATTGATTGTGTCCCCTTTTGTGCACAGAAGTTTTTAAGTTTGATGTCGCCCCATTTGTTTATTTTTGTTTTTGTTGTCTGCTTTTGGTGGCATAGCAAGAAATCACTGCCAACCCAATGTCTTGAAGCTTTTCCCCTGTTTTCTTCTAAAGTTTTATAGTTTTAGGTCTTATATTTAGTTCTTTAATCTATTTTCAGTTAGTTTTTGTATAAGGTAAGGATCCAACTTCATTCTTTTGTATGTGGATATACAGTTTTCTCAACATCATTTGTGGAAGAGACTCATGTTAGGTTTTTTTTTTTTAATGTCCTGAAATGACGAGTTTATGAGATTTTATATTTGACTTAGGATGTTTTTCACACTGACATTTAGCCTTAATATTTTCTTAGTTATTGGTAGAACTTCAAGTTTTATAGGTGTGATACAGAACATATCAATAAACAGTGATATAATTTAAAAATTTAAGTGATCATTCAGCCCTTTGTGTTGTTTGTGGGGTTTTCACATTTGGATTTTTTTTTTATTTAATTTAATTTTTTTTCAGTGTTCCAAAATTCATTGTTTATGCACCACACCCCATGCTCCATGCAATACATGCCCTCTGTAATACCCACCACCAGGCTCACCCAACCCCACACCTCCTTCCCCTCCAAAACCCTCAGTTTGTTTCTCAGAGTCCACAGTCTCTCATGGTTTGTCTCCCCCACTGATTTCCCCAGCTCACTTCTCTCCATTTCCCAGTGTCCTCCATGTCAAACTTATATGGTGTGTTTAATTAAAATTTTATATGAGGTCATCTCCAAATCATTCTGTATAGTTTTTTCAAATGCCTAATCTTTAATATATTAAAATACATGTTGCTTTGAACTAAGTATTTAAAAGTACTGTAGCCCAAAATAAATGATGTAGAAATAAATGTTGCATAATTTCTCCTGTCCTTTTTGCTCATAGGGAAGCAGCACGAGAGTGTCGTAGAAAGAAGAAAGAATATGTGAAATGTTTAGAAAACAGAGTGGCAGTGCTTGAAAACCAAAATAAGACACTCATTGAGGAGCTAAAAGCACTTAAGGACCTTTACTGCCACAAATCAGATTAATTTGGGATTTAAATTTCACCTGTTATGGTGGAAAAGGACTGGCTTGGCCACAACCAGAAAGACGAAATAAACATTTTATTTTCTAAACATTTCTTTTTTTCTATGCGCAAAACTGCCTGAAAGCAACTACAGAATTTCATTCATTTGTGCTTTTGCATTAAACTGTGAATGTTCCAACACCTGCCTCCACTTCTCCCCTCAAGAAATTTTCAGCACCAGGAATCATGAAGAGACTTCTGCTTTTCATCCCCCTCCCTCTTCAAGAAGTAATAATTTGTTTACTTGTAAATTGATGGGGGAAATGAGGAAAAGAAATCTTTTTTTAAATGATTTCAAGGTTTGTGCTGAGCTCCTTGATTGCCTTAGGGACAGAATTACCCCAGCCTCTTGAGCTGAAGTAATGTGTGGGCCGCATGCATAAAGTAAGTAAGGTGCAATGAAGAAGTGTTGATTGCCAAATTGACATGTTTTCACATTTTCATTGTGAATTATGTAAAATTGTTAAGAGATACACCCTCTAAAAAAGAATTTTAGTATGGTGTTGAAGAAATTAAGAATGAATTCGGAGTGCTTTCTATGTACATTCTCTTCTTCAATACTGAAAACTTGTCCTTGGTTCTTAAAAACATTCTGTATTAACTATAGCTCTTCCATAGGGCGGTTGTTGCTTCTTAATTCAGTTCTGTATGTGTTCAGCATTTTTGAATACATTAAAAGAAGTAACCAACTGAATAAAAAAGCATGGTATTTGAATTTTAAATTAAATTGAAGTAAAAGTACAAAGCTTGTTTTAGTTAGTACTAAATTCTTATTAGTAAAAAGATGCTCATTAGTAAACCAGCCCCTTGAGTTATATAACAAGGTTTTTAAATAAATGTTTTTGTCATCGCCTTCAAAAAATATTTATGTCACTCATTTAATTAAAGATACTTCTAATTAAACTGTTCCTATTTGCACTTACAGTATACCACCAACAGGAAAGCCTTCAAGATGTTAAATAAAACAAAATGATATATTTGTTTATAAAATGTTATGTGTTGTAGAAAAATACTGATTTGAAATCTTTTCCATATTAACATGCTTTAACAGAGTATCTCTAGTGAGTTTTTTAATGAAAGAAGTTGTAAGGTATAGTTATAAAAAGTACAGTATTAGATGTACACAAGGAAAGTTATTTTCTTCAGAGATATTTGAATGACTGCTGTACTACAATATTTGGATTGTCACTCTTGCAAAACAGTTTTTTGGTTTATTTTCTCCTAAAAAGGACAGTTTTGCTTTAGCTTTCCAATATGCTATATAGCCTTTGTCGTTCTACAAAGGAGCTACCTGTTCAAACCCCTGACTATAACAGTCTGTATTTATATGTATCATACATTGTTTCCAGTACTACTAATTATTAATTACTCATCTTATTCACTAAGCTCGATAAATCTAAACGTTACCCTTAAAGAGAAAAATAGGACTAAGGTGGATTTTAAAAATTGGAGACTGACATAATGTTAGATATAATTTCTCATTTAAGAAGGTTATTCCTTTTAAAAGAAGAGTATAGAAAATTAATGTTTTATATTTAGTCATGAAGTTTTTTTTAAACATTAAGTTTATTAATATGTTAACAAAATATGCAGATTTGGGTGTTATTGGGTCCATTTTGAAAAATAAGGCTTTTAATTAATACTTGTATATGGTATGTTTTTGTTTGTAACAAACCATTGTCTTTTTTCAAGGATGAACAGAGTTTATGAAGGAGCATCATTCTAAGAATTGAGTGATGTAGTCTTATATTTGGACAATTCACCAGATTCTCAAGAAGGCTTTCAAACGACTGTAAAGTTTGATGTTTATCCTGCTGAGCTAATGGGGAAAGTTGTAGCATAAAAATTACTTGTATATCAGCATAGATCTGTCATTTTCCAAAACTTCAACAGAAACTAAGCAAAATCACATATCTGTTCACAAACTAGAATTCTTAATGAGTCAAAATGTTTTGAATGTCATAAACTTTATAAATGAAAATTGCCTAGTATTTAGCAAGTTGTATTCTCTAAACCGTTTTCCAAAAGTTGAGGCATTCTGTTTAATTAGAAATTTGGTGGTCCTCTTAGTCCCTGATAAATCAAGGCAGTCACATCCGTATGAGCTGGTTGAATTTATAAATTTTTATAAATACCAGGTCCTTTGTACCTTGAGGATGATTGCACTGGTTTGAAGTCAGTTACTTCATGGTGAGGTAAGAAATGTATTCTGTTGCTAAATCTGTTTTAGACCCTTAAAGAGACTTGAAGATATTTCAGTTTATACAAATAAGCATCTTTTATGCGAATTTTTTTTTTAACAAGAATTGGAAAAAAGGTGTTTTGTTATTAAGCATGCAACGTTGAGAATCTTTATTAAGAAAATGACATAATAAAAAAAAAAATCTTGTAGCCAAGAACATATATGGGCCACATTACCAGTAATGTTTTTTCATATTGGCCAAAAGGGAATGAAAACATCATAGGAATCTGTACATATGCTACTGATTTGCTTAGAAAATAGCAAGTTTGATATCGCTTACTTTGCAAATATAGGGCCGTGTGGCACTTTTATCTATAGGACAGATTAACTCTAATAAAAATGAAGTGGGAGGGGTTTATTTTTGATATATTACTCTCATGAGTTTTCAGGCTTTGATAGTGTTTAACTGAAAAGTGGTTTAGAAAGGGCTAGATCCAATGTGTTCACATTATTAAAAAATTGATATCAGATATAATTTTAATTTCATTCTTTTCAAACTCAAGTACCATATTGGCAACCATCACATTGTCATAGGTGCTCTGTTCATTTAGATATTATTGGGGGGAATGGCATTTGTATAATATATGTGTAAATATATATAAATACATACAGTATATAATCTGAAGCTCTGAGAGCTCTTAAGTCAGGAATGCTGAGTATTATAGTATATTGAGGTCAGATGAAATTTTACATTTTTGTGTGTTCTATTGCATCCCTTTTGGTAGTTTCTTGGACTGCATTACTTCAGCACTCATGATTGATTTTTGTCTAATTTTCTTCCAAGTTTTTTTTTTAATTGTTAGTTTTCTTTGGCTTGAGGTTACCTTTACATATGTTACTAGTCACTTGAAAACTCCCCCGCCCCGCCCCCCAAGTATTTGGTTTTTATGCTTTGTCTCTGGCAGCTATAACAGTGGTAGCAACATTTTGAAGATAGCTTCTAAAAGGTACCACTGGTTTTTCAAAACTCATCCTGGGGGAGGAATTTTGGTGTTTTCATTTGAGCAGGGATTTTGTCAGAAAAAGTGTTTTGGATGGTAGGTCAGCAGCGCTAGTGTCTGAAAGCACACACCAGTGGGGCAGGCTGTGTGATCAGAGGTCATCTGGCTGAAGTTTCTCTCGGTCTCTCAGGCCTCATCCCTACTAGCATTTTGACCATGTGGGGTGACATGTGGAATCATACAAAGGCTTAGGAAGAAACAACAAGTTTGTTTAAACCAGGATGCTTTTACTTACTTGAAGTGACTTCAATCTAGATTTCTTCTTTACATTTTTAAAATGTACTTAATTTTGTGATCAGTTACAGTCAGCTACTAGCATAAATTGGTCTCTTTATTTTGAAGATCAAAAAGCTGCTTCGTTTTGCAGGATTAAATAAGGCTAATATGGTAAAGTTAATTAAAGTGGGTTTTAAAGAACAGTAGTTACACACCTTTTCAGTTATTTCAGGAGGCTTTATTTTGTTGCCTTTGTGGCTCTGAAAACTTTTGGTATATTGTTTCCCATGACCTAATACAAAACTTGTATATTTATTTGGATTATATTTACATTGTATTCTTTGTAAATGTTTGGTGTAACTTGCACTTTTAAAAATGACCCAGTTGGGTATTAGCAACTTGAGAAGTTCCCTCATCAATTAATTGTCAGCTTGAATTAAGTCTTTCTCCTCTTTTCAAATCATGTGACTTTTTAAAATAGAAATTTTTCATTAAAATATTTTAGCACCTAAAGGCTAGTCTTATAAATAGCTATAAAGGAAAAATAACAGGAAATTAGATTTGCCTAGCCCAGTTAGTTAAAGATGATTTTGGATCAGTGTACTCTTTTTCATCATGGATAAAGATAGAAGGAAAAGCAGCTCGAGTGAATAGATGTTAATTTCCAACATTGATGTTGTCTATAGGATGCCAAGATATCCATGAATTTGTCCAGAACAGTAAAATATTTTTCAAGGTAATTACTGTCGTGATGGAGACCACGTGTAATCATTTGACTAAGGTTTTTTCACTTTAAATTGGCTTTCTTAACATCAAGAAATGCTGCCTAAATTTGATGTCAGGTGAGACAGGAGAAAGTGCTGTGTGCTTTAGCAAGCCTGTAGGCGAAGAGTTGGGGGATATGTTTGCTCACTCAATTGTACAAAGCACAACTAGAACTTTTGTTGGATGGTTTGCATACATCTTGAATACTTTTAATATTGATATGTTGACTTTTTTAAGTTGACTGCACAGTCACTGTATGTACTAGGAACTGGTTTCCTTGACTTTCTCGAATCGATGGCTAGGAGAGGCACTAATCCCTGAGGGGTTGAACATATCATGAAGCTGAGTCAGTATGGAAGAATTTCAAATAAATCAAACAGGGTGCTGAAGTTCCTTCTGTCTCATATGCTTCTGATAAGTTCTTACTGATTAGTGAATGTAGCTTAAGCCTTTGTATGTGTCCTCAGGGGGCAGACTATAAGAGGGACCAGATAACGTCTGAATGGAGGGATTATATTTCAGGTGTTTTAGCTTGAAATTTATTTTTTAAAAAAATAAAAATAGAAAAAAAAAATAGAACAAAGCCTGTGAAGCAAGATGATATTATAAACAGGCAGAGTTGTTTAGCACAGAGGGAAGATACTGACCTGTCTGCATTCTGGTACTGTGGGTGCAGGTCCTAGCTGGGCATAACATGATACATTTTTAATTATTCTCACCAGCAAGTAAAAGAAAAATGAACAATCTGTGGGAAATGTCTTTGAAAAGGGTCAAACAGTAGGAAATTTAGATTTACCTACTTTATACAGGCATTACATGATACTTGCCTACACAAGTGTGGCATTTCCAAGCTTCTGTCTGAGGAGCATCTCAGAAATGTGAGAGTAAATCTGAGATAGTTTAAAAATTGGTAGGGAAGGAAGAAAATCCCTGCAGATAATAATCTTATGTTAGTTGGCCAAGTGAAATGATCTATCATTGTGTTTGGGAGGTTTTATTTTCTTATGTTTTTAAAATTGAATTGGTAAATGCTTTATAGACGTATTTTTATCCAGGTGCCACTCCAATTTGTGTATGTAATAAAATTATTTATATTAAAAGTGGGAAATAATTTGTCAACATTGTTCTGTGAGTATGAATTTATTAGGGGTGGCAAAGAAGAGTGCTAGTTAGCAGTTTTCCATGTAGAGTTGTCCCTGACTGATTTGTCCACATGTCAGTTGTCATCCCCACCCACAGAAGGAATTATTTCTAACCTAGATGTATCACTTGAAACTTTTTAGAAACAAAATAATCAGGGAAGTTTCTAGAGAGAAAAAGGCTTTTTGTTTTTGTTTTAATTTTTCCTTGAGGATTGGGGTAAAAGAATACCTCCCCCGCAAAACTATCAGCACAAAACAGGGTATTGATTTTTAACTCTGATGTTGCTATTGGAGTTGAATACTAAATAAATAACTATAATGAGGGAAATACATTTCTAATAAAATTCCCTACATTCTAGAAACATCCCTGTTTTAATTTTTTTACCTAAATCTTTTTGTGCTCTATCTGTGTAAAGAGAGAAAATGTACTGAGTTATAATGCATTTTATTAACACTATGTACATATTAGCTGCTTTGTGTTCAGAATGGTAGCAATTGCTTTGTATATTAAAGTGATCCTTGTGAATTTGTGAAATATTGTCATAAAGTGCTTTTTTCTTACTGTAATCTTTGTGGTATCAACTGTCATAATGCCCTTTTTACACACATTTATGTGCAGTCACATAAACATGCTTTTAAAAACTCTGTAAGTCTCTTTTTTGGGGATGGGATCTCTATATTTTCCTTTTTGCTAGTAGTGTTAAGTTATATTTTCTTGAACTTAGGTTTATTGCTTTTGTTAAATGAGCAAATTTTATGTTAGAATATTTCACAAGCTTGTTGAACAGCAACAAAACTAATTTGAGCAACAAGAGCATATCTTCAGTTATTTACTTTTACTGTATTCCTCATTTTTAGCACAAGATTTCTTTGTTCAGTAAGATTGAACAGGTGCCTATTTGAAGATTTGGAGATATTACCACCCTATTGAGAAAACCAGTCGGAGACAAATGAGGAGCTGTCTCCAGTGTCATAAAATACTTGTTTGCATTGGAAGAACAATAAGAATAGATAAACTTCTCAGGTCCCCGTGTAATTCTAAATTTCTGTGATCATATAAAATGGAAGGAAATGGGAGGAGGGTGTGGTTAATCTGCTCTTTGCTTAAAGCATAATAAAAGATTCTCGAATTGATTCAATTTCTGAAAATAAGCAGTTGCATTTATTCTAAAGAAATTTTTTAAAAAATTACCATGACGTGTTTATGAAGCTTGTTACACCTGCTATTGTACTGAAGGAATTATATAAATTTTATTCTTTTTCTACAGAGCATGACCATGTAAGTTAATCTGCAGACATTTTTTTTTTTTTAAAGGTGAGCAATTTTATTTGTCAGAGAGAGAGAGAGAGAGAGCAAGCACAGGCAGACAGAGTGGTAGGCAGAGGCAGAGGGAGAAGCAGGCTCCCTGCCGAGCAAGGAGCCCGATGTGGGACTCGATCCCAGGACGCTGGGATCATGACCTGAGCCGAAGGCAGCCGCTTAACCAACTGAGCCACGCAGGCGTCCCTGCAGACATTTTTAAGAGTAAAAAGGTGATACTAATTAATAGGGACAAAAGGGGTAAATCAGGACATATGGTGGTCATCCTCCTTGTAACCCATGTTGTTCAGGTGCTTGGGCCTCCAATAAAACCATACAGTACCTTACAGTACCTACCTTCTCTTTATCCATACCTTTGTTGTCTCTTATTTCACAAGTACTTGAAGACACCCTTGTGGGCTATAAGAAGTCCCTGCCCTCAAGAAGCTAAGATGGCCAAAGAAACCTTTCTAAAACATTTATACAATTTCAACTCTGTGCTACAAACTCCAATTTGTCATCTCTACTCATACTGCAAAACTGAGGTCCAAAACAGAATTTCTAATTTCTCCTCTAAATCTGTTCATTCTTTAGCTGGTTTTTTCCGTTTTATAAAAGATGCCACTATTCCATTAAACTGCTTAAGGCAAAAGCCCAGAATTGCCTTAATCAGCATTAGCCTTCCATTCTCTCCACATCTTTCTTATGCACACTGACCAAATTTGGGGCTTAGAATTCTCATGAAGGCCTAACAAGTGAAGAGGAAAGATTTCTAGGTGCTTGAATGCTACTTTTGTTTTTAATTGAGCTGCAATTCATGTAACAAAATTGACCATTTTTTAAGTTAACAGTTCAGTGGTATTTAGTGCCTTCGCAATGTGCTACCGCCCCCTGTATATCCAGTTCCCAAACATCACTGCCAGAATCCTGTACCTATTAAAGAGTTACTCCATTTTCCTCTTCCTCCAGCCCCTGGCAGCCACCAATCTGCTGTTTCTATAGTTACCTATTCTGAATATTTCATGTAAATAGAACCATATGTGACCTTTTGTGTCTGGCTTCTTTCATTTAGCATGTTTTTGAGTTTCCTCCACACTAGTTCTTACCATTACTTCATTCTACTTTATGGCTGAGTAATAATCCATTATGTGAGCCACAGTTTATCCAGTCATCCATTGATGGACCCGGGTATTTCCATTTTTTGGCTGTTGGGCATAGTGCTGCTATTAACATTCATGTGCAAGCATTTGAGTCCCATTTTCAGTTCTGTCGGAGAGTTACCTAGGAGTGGAATAGCTGGGCCATATGGTAACTATGTTTACTTTCTGATGAACTGCCAAATTTTTCCTAAGCTGCCGCACCACTTAACACCCCTCCAAGAGATGTATGAGGGTCCCAATTTCTCCGTGCCCTGGCCAACATTTGTTTTTGTTTTAATTATGCCTATCCTTATGGGTGTGAAGAAGTATCTCGTGGTTTTGGTTTGCAGTTCTTTAATGATGTGGAGAATCATTTCATGGGTCTATTGGTTATTTGTAAATCTTACTTGGAGAAATGTCTGTTCAAGTGCTTTGCTCATTTTTTAATGGTGTTTTTCTGTTGTTGAGTTTTAGGAGTTCCTTACATATTTTTGGATACTAGACCCTTATCAGGTAATATGATTTGCAGTTATTTCTCCCATTAAGTTTCCTTTTCACTTTCTTGATAATGTTCTCATTTTTTCACTTGATTTCCTTAAGTACTATGTACATTTGGAAAAAACTACAAATGGGGAAGCAGTAAAGCAGTTTCTTGTGTATCCTTTTAGTGACAATCTGTGCGTGTGCATGCAAATGCAATGTCTATTCTCTCCTCCTCTTCCTTTTACATAAATGGTACTTTTTCACTGAATGTGTCTTGACAGTTCTATTTCAGTATATGTACATCTGCCTCAGTCTTGCTAACTGGTGTGCACTGTCCTACTGTATAGATATCTCATAGTTTGTTTAGTAAGCACCCTCTTGTGCACACTTCGGTTGTGACTTTTGACTGTTACAGATACACACAAGTTAGTATAAATACAAGCTAGTTGATCTTTAGGATAGATACCAAGAAGTAGAAATTGTCATTTGTTAAGTATGGTTTTATTCATATTTGGAGGTTGCTTCCTAAGCATTAAGAATCTGCTAAATTAATAAAAAATATGTTGGTTAGTATTTTTTAATGTCAAACTGTATATGTAGTATATGTAATTTTTTTTTTTCTTTAGGACTTAGGAATAGCAGAACCAGCCTTAACACAAGTAGGTAGGCCTTCTTTTCACGCCTCTTTCACAGGGTTTTCCCTTCTGATCTTCCTCAGAAGCAGCTGTTCTTAGCTAGGAAAGAGTTTCTCATCATGCCCGCTTTTCTAGTGTTAAATTTTAGCACTTTGCTGGTTGTGGAAAGAAACTTCTGAGCTAACAAATCCTGTTTTTAAAGTGACAAAAAAGAACTGAGAAGAAATCTGCCCTGATTTCATGCAGTGCTTGTCTGTCCAGAGAAAGCCTCTTGTTTCCCAGAACAAGGTTCTCCATGCTCACAACAGTGTCTTGCCTTATTCTTGTTAAAGACCTTGAAAAGGCTACTACGTCTGCCTAGGTAGCGGTTCTGGGGTAGCAGCAGAACTGTGACCACATCTTTGATGCTAAAATAAATCACATGACTATCTCACCAACTACGATGTCAGGTCCTACGTCTAGGGCCTTTTACCAATACGTGTACATTAAAAAAGTGATTTTTTTAATTAAAATTTTGTTTTCTTGATTTAAAAATTGATAAATCCTTCTATCAACCACCGTAAACTAAAAGCATAGAGAGTAAATGGATTTGATATTAGAGGTGAATCTTTTCTATAAGTTGATGATAACTTTATTGAGAGTAGGCTTTATTTTTTGATATCCCTGATTATTTATCCCTACACCTTGGGCAAGGGAAAGTAAAGCACAGAAATTAGGCAATAAGGTAACTCATTTGTAAAGGAATCTGTTGGGGTTTTTTAAAATCTGTATTTTTCATGAGTAAACATTTACTTACCCCTTTGAAAACACCTGCCCTTTATGAAGAAAGCACCACGTTAATACTTGAAAGAGGTACAGGCTGTCTTCTAGGAGCACAAATTATATTTGGTAAGATAAAACAGTCCAGACACTTGTTATTCTGCCCTGAGTTTTCAATTTAATGTTCAGTTAATTTAGATAAAGTATTTGATTAGAATTCTGATTCTTTTGTATGAAGGAATAAATGTTCCACTAGAAACTAACCAAAGATAGTACCAGGGCTCCAGATACATCTATCATGAACTAAAGCAAGATACCATCAAGAAGTAATCCACTTAGAAGATGACAGCTTACTTTATAGTAGTGGTAGTTCTAAGAACCTGATGTCATACATACATATATTTTAACATAGCATCTTGGCACCAGTAGTTGGCTTTAGTTCTGGGAAGTCACTGATAGCCACTGGATAACTGTCTTAAGAGTTTTAAGAAACTGAGCAATGTGAGAATCAAGGCTTAGTGTACAGTAAGTTTGGACTGGGTTTCTATCCATGAGGATAAAATAAGCACACTTAGAATGCACACTTTTGGGATCAATTAATCCCTTAACATAAGAGTAAAATGTCACAACTTTACTGACATTTATAATGGACACTGTGGCATGCGATCCAGGGATATCCTCTCTCCCCCACCCCTCACCCCATGAAGCAGTCACTTCCCCAGCTTCTGGGAATGTTGGCTGATGGCCCTGAGCTGAGATCCTCTCCAGTTATTTTCTTTCCCCTAAGGTCAGGCCCCTCAGGTCACATGACTAATCTCCTCCACTGGGATATAAAGTCCCACCCCCTTGCCTTAATATGGCTCAAATGCAGGGCCATTCTAGCTCTCAGTTCTCAGAGGACTTTCCCAACTATATCCCAGCCCAACTTCCTCCTCCTTCCCAGTCTTGCTACTTTTTACTTCCTCAGAGATGTCAATCTGAAAGCATCCTATTTAAACTTTGCACCCTAACCTCCACCTCTATTTCCCCAGGGAACTTAGACTGTAATAACATTTGAAACCCAAAGCCAAAAAAAAAAAAAAAACACCACTTGATTTTTCACTGAAACCACCCAACTATTCCTGATGAATTTTTCTTGCCTTTTATTTTCTTCTATTAAAACAACAACAAAAAAATTACCTTCAACCTTTTCTGATTCTTATTGTGAACATGTAAAACCACCAGTTAATGCTTGTTTCACTTCACTGGTGGAGCATCCAAACATCTTGAAGCTCCCTATCCCCACCCCATCCCACCTGTCTCCATCCACACCAATAATCATTTTAATATCTGTCCTCCAAAGTCAAGGATATTAAAGTAAAGGAGCTGAACTCCAATTAAAATGCTTTTAAAAGGGACCCCTGGGTGACTCAGCTGTTAAGCGTCTGCCTTCGGCTCAGGTCTGATCCCAGCGTCCTGGGATGGAGCCCTGCATGCCGTTCCCTACTCCGTGGGAAGCCTGCTTCTCCCACTCTCCCTGCTTGTGTTCCCTCTCTCGCTGTGTCTCTCTCTGTCAAATAAATAAAATCTTAAAAAAATATATTAACAACATACCTGAACGGGACTGGCCTTTCATTATAGCATTGATGATACTGCACGGCTCCTCCACTTGTTTTCAAAGACCTTCCATGTTCACGGCACACTACTGGTATTTTACGGATTTGCTAAGCTATGGATATTTCTCTTCCATGTGCATATATAAAAATGTGTTGAACCAGTACATCACAGAATGCTCAGAACTTTTAATTTGTAATTCATCTTTATTAAAGTAAAACCTCTAAAATATATGCAGAAAATAACATATTGGGTATTTTCACATCCAAGATAGTCATTGAAAGGTTAAGAGGAAAGAGGTCTTGTTTCTAATGTTTTACAAAGGAAATCTATCTTGAGAACCAAATACCATACTGAGATTATAATATTCTTCTCATCTAAATGTGTTGAAGCTATTAAGCTTGTACATTGTTTAAAAAAAATGTGTGTGTGACTTCATTCATAAGGTCTGTCAAAGGTAATCATAAAACAACGAAGCAATCATTTACCCTAAAGACCAGTCCTCTCTAAATGGAATGTATCTTTTTCATTCAACACTATTTGGCTCTGAGACACTGGCTACTGGGAGGCAGCCAGGGAAGAGGCATGAACAGTCCTGGTTCTCCAGAACCCACCCACCCACCCACCCACCCACCCAGCCCCGTCTTTCGGGAAATACAGTATGGAAGGAGCTTCTCCTCAGGGAGCTAACTTCCCATGAAGGCGTGAGATTTAAAACCGATTTCATTGTCACCCTATGCATTACAAAGAGGAGGGGAAAGCCTAAGCAAGAAACACAAGAACAACATATGAAAAAGGGGAGTGCTAAGGGAAAACCCAACAGCTTTTGAGGAAGATAGCCTGTGCACAGCACATGGAGGACAGAAATTTTAGGAGTTTTCAAAAAGTAGCTAAAATTTTATTTGTACTTAATCCTTTGTTCATATACCTAAAATCAGAAATTAAGCCAAAAAGCATGAACTCATATCCTACTCTCAAATAACCAAAACTACTTAGTCCTAAATGGGGGAGACAAAAAGTTCTCAAAGAGCATTAACAGCTCAGGGGATATACATCAAGCCTCTTGCTTTATATTCAGAAAATTAGAAAACTGGGCTAAACATACATCTCAAATGTGTGTCAAATAATTTGCATGGGTTAACCTCCCAAAACAAGCTCGCTGCTTTAAAGACACCCTTATACCAATCCTTCATTATATCATCAGGGAAACTGTGAATCAAGAGGGAGCAGTATGGGACACAAATATCTCATACATTCTTTAATGGTAGTGGAATTTTTTCAGAGTCAAATAGGACTAAAATGTCACAGCAATGGGACAAAATGCTGCTTTGTTTTAACCATGTGCTTCGGCCCTTGAGAACCTTTGGTTAGACTTTTCATTCAGTAATCCATTTCATTAAATATGGTTCACTTCCCAGTCAAAGACCTTCACTGACACTCAGTAACGACATTCCTATAAATTAAAGCCAACTACAAGTCCTCCCTCTGGTTTCTCTTCTGTGCTTTGTATATATGTACATCTTTTTCAGGATCATAGTGAACCTTACTCACAGTAAACTGCCTCTCCAGCATCGCTAAGAAGTTGTTGTCCCGTTCATAGCGAATTCGGCAAGCTAAAAGAACCACGGAGCGCTTGCTACTGAGGTGTTCCAAAGTCTGAAGAAGATCTGCGAATGTTTCTTCTAAATATATGATATCAGCTCCGAGTATCAGGTCGAATTCTCCAGGTGAGTAACTCCCCAAATTTTGTCCCCAGGTCAGCTCCTTAACAACAGCTTTGGGTTGGACATGGGGAGGTAAGTTGGCTTGAACATTTGACTTAAGAAACTCTAATGCTACTTTTCGGTCCGTGATAGTCACATGAGCACCTAGAATGTGGGACAGAGAGACAGTCATGTGCACATCAATACAACTAATAGCGGGGGGGGGGGGCATCAAGTTAAAACAGCAGAGTGAGTGTCTCTAACATTCCACCGCAGAGCCAGAAGATCATGCCCTTCATGGATGGCTGCAGAAGAGCAGAACAACGACCAGTAGCTCCTTCCGCCTTGCCTACTGGCAAAGGTGAATCTTTGATTTGCCTCTCTGACACACCTGTTTGCTAAGCTGTGCCTGTAAAACGCAGAGTCCCCAAATGACAACAAGCTGAGGCTTCTGAATTCTGCAAGCAGAGCTGGACCACCCTGCACAGGTGTCTACCACTACATTCATTAGGTCATGATCTTCAAGTCAGCAGACCTGAGGGTAAAATGGAATCCACAGAAGAAAAATTTAGGAGCAAATGATTATGAAGATGACAAGATACCAAAAACAGGGAAAGGCTACTTTCTGGAGTCTAAGCTTTAAAAGGAATCAAGGGAGAGATTAACTGGCTATTACAAAATCCCAGTCCACATCTCCTGCTGTTAGGAAGCAGCATTACGTATTTTATGCATTTATGTATATATAAATTATATATTTATATCATTATTTATATATTCATATCATTTTAATTATGTATTTATCAATTAAATACATATTTATCAATTTAAATTATAAACATATCATTTTTGAAAAATGGTATACTTAGAGGAGTATATACAAATACTAGATTGTATCAAAGCACTATAGGTTAAAATGTGAGATGTTTCCTAAATGCTAAGTTTCTACGTGCAGTGTATACAGTTAATGAGGCAGTACTCTGTTCGTATTTCTTGTGAGTTATTTACCATGAACCAGTAGGGCTGAGAGAAGACTGAGCTGGCAGTTCACAAGCCCGTAAGGTCAGCCCTGAAACAGATCATCTGCGCTGCAGTAACAATACAGCATGCGTAATCCTGTTCGGTTTGGGCCTAGTGAATTCTCAACACTGTAACACTAGGCTTCTTCTTTCATGAGATGACCTCTCCTCTGCACCCTTCTGTAGTTGGAATCGTCATGGGTAATTCCCCACGGGGCTCCAGACCAGCTACAGCAAGCACCATTTCAGTGGCAGCTCGGACTGATGTTTCTTATCTTGACCTGTGATGTTAGGACGGCGTGTAATTCAATCTGACATTTACAGTCCTAGGTGTGACACTGAAGACAGTGCTCAAGCTGTTAGGTTTTATAAGCGTGCTCCCACCACTTGGGCCATTCAGTGCGACACAGCATGCTGCCTGATGAGCAGAATCCAGAGATACTTCTCATCTCTCCTAACGGTAAAAAAAATCATAGACAGCCTTTTCCTGGTTTAACTCAAAACTTTATCTCTGGCTTTCTTAACAGTCTGCATTTACAGGCAATTCTGGCGTGATCTAGTCTTCTGCATATCACCTCAGTGTTCATTTCAGTGCTGCTTACAGGTAGACCTTTTCAGTGTCTGTCTCAGGAGGTTTCTGAGGCTACTGCTACCCTAACCAGCTGGGGGTTCCAGGAGTTTTGGCAGGACTTTGATGTGAGCTGGCCACTCTCCCCTGTAACATCTGTCAGCTGTACAAAGAGCCAGGTAGCTACCATCAGCCAAGAGACAAAAGCGCCTGCCCTCACGGAGCTTACATTCAAGTGAGGAGCCAGGCGGTAAGAGGGGTTTTTAAAATGAGAATAGCCAGCACATCATTTGGAGATAGGCACTAGGGGGAAAATAAAGCAGGAAAGAGAGGTGTGAAATGTCCGCAAGTCAGGGAGGTGGGGCTGAAATTTCAGACTGAACAAAAAGGGAAGGCCATGTGTCACAGCAGGACAGTCCTCCTGGCAGGCCGAAGACCATGTGCCAAGGCCTCCACGCAGGCAGGTGAGGAGGCTGCTGTGGCTGGAATGACTGAGTGAGGAATGACTAGATGACGTCGAACAAGTAACAGGCGGGAGGCAGATGGCCTCACAGGTCACATTTCTGAGATGGGAAGCCAGTGGAGAGTGCTGAGCAGAAGTGCCAATGATTTCAGGCTTTAACAGAATTTCTTGAAGTAGGTCAAGGCCAGAAACAAGGAGTCCTGTGAAGAGGTCACCACAATGACCCAGGTGAAGGAGGTGGACAGTTTGCCCCTTGCTGTAACCACCCGAGGCCCCCACCCGAGGCCAGCTCCCAGTACACCTGCCCAGGAGCAGCCTCTTTCCCTGCACAAGGCAGGGATGTGCTCCCTGCACAGGGCAGCTCTGCCCGTGGTTTCCTTCTGGGTGTGTGTTTAGAAGGAGGGGCATGGAAGAGGTCTTAGATTTCTTTGAATCTTTCTTCCCCTTGAATTTGGGGGAAATATAGATCATTTGCCCTGTAGTTTCCCACAATCTGGATTTTGCTGACTGTACCATTTATATAATTCAGCATGTCCCTGGCTCCTCTGTGTCTCCTGTAAATTTGAGTTTAATATTTTGAGCAAGACTGTTTCAGAGGTGGTGATGTGTTCTTCATCAAGAGGTATGTAGTACCGGGTAGGCTCTATTTTTGTGATGTGAGCAGGCACAAGTACTCAATGCCCAGATCTTTCATTCACTAGATTCCTTTTGCATTTGTGTGTTGAGAAATTTCTATAAAGGGAGGTTTCTTGCAACTACTATTTGATTACTCATTTTGTACAGAACCTGAATAGGAAAGGCAGGATAAACTATGCTCCTCCCTCCCCTTTTATTTTATTTAAAGATTTTATTTACTTATTTGACAGAGAGATAGAGAGCACAAGTAAACAGAGCAGCAGGCAGAGAGAGAGAAGCAAGCTCTCTGCTGAGCAGGGAGCCCGATGCAGGGCTCGATTCCAGGACCCTGGAATCATGACCTGAGCCAAAGGTAGATGCTTAACGACTGAGCCACCCAGGCACCCCTCCCTCCCCTTTTGTACACCATATTCCAAAGATCTGGTTTCTGAGCATCTTTGAAAGACGATTAATTGGGTTTATTTTGTTGGTGTTGTATCGTGAACTCATGGATTAAACATATTTGATATGTTTAAATCCAGTGCCATTATGAATATTGATGTTCAATTTGTCCTGTCTTTTGCCAGTGGTCTTTCGACACAACCCCATGTCATCCTTGTTAGCTTCCTTGCTAATGAGATATACCGGGATCATCTTGCCCATTTCCTGCTACAGAAAATACATTTCCATTACACATTCATTACACATGGTCAGGTGGAAAGAGAGAAGAAAAGTGAGGATGCAGGAGAGGGAAGAAGGAAGAACGGGTTGGCCCATGCAAGGCAGATAGCGCATGTGAGGGTGTCCCACAGAGGGCAAAGGCAGAGACACTGGGCCCAGGCACGGGAGGGTTAGAGGCGGCATGGGAGGCTACAGAAGGTCTCTTCTGCCCCCAGCAATCTCCTTGGTGAAATAAGAAGAAATGTCACCTGCTGGGAGTGTGGACAGAGGACAGAGGAGGTCAGCAGAGTAAGACAGGAAGCAGAATGGGGCCGCTCAGTGGCATCACCTGCCTCCTGAGGTTCCTGACCCACTGTGCAAAGTGAGGCCCAGCAGTGGCGTGTTCCTGCAGCTGCACGGGGCTACATGGACACGAGCCTGGAATCAGCCGAGGGCTACCCTCCACCTGCTATTCAGCCAAATGAGGGGAAGCAAGGACAGGCAGAGTGCCCGTGGACATGAAGATGGTGAAGAAATGACCCCCCCGGAGGCTCATGCTGCGTGTAGAAGGCACAGCAACACTTAGCTCATGACGGACTCATGAGAGCTGACCCAACACAATCACATGTCCCACGGCCACTCGCTCGATAATGGAGAAAGAGCACATAAACACCTACCATCGCTTTAGCTGGTACTTTTATAAGCAACACCTTACTTTATTCGAACATGGGAGCACATGCTACGTACCAGAGACACAGAGATGAGCAAAACCACCCTTGGCCGCTAGGAGCTCGGGCTCAGGAGGGAGGGAGACACAGAGACACAACTGTGATGCGAGGTGGGGAGTAAAATACGGAACGGGTTGCAGGAAATGATGTGGTCACAAAGGAGACCCTCTTCGAGAGGGGCAGAGGTCAGAGAAAGAACTCGGAAGGAAGAGAAATCTGAACTTACACTGGGAAAATGTGATATTAGCCAGGGGAAAGGGGTGATGAAAGGGCACTCAGGGCAGAAGGGACAGCCCAGAAGCCGTGGGTTTGTCCCTGGAACCACAGACAGTGCAGCAGCTCTGTCACAGGAGCCCGAATGGTCAGGCAAAAGCGGGTAGAGCCTCATGAATTTCAGGCCATGGGGAGGCACAGGGCTTTCTTTTTTTTTTTAACTAGGCTCCACACCCACTGTGGGGCTTGCACTCCCGACCCTGAGATCAAGGAATGCTTCACCGGCTGAGCCAGCTAGGCGCCCCAAGGCAAAGCGGTGTTTAAGTCTGGTCCACCCCAGCACTTTAGCGTGGAGGATGGGCTGCTCTGGCCTACTGGGAGGTGGGCCTGAGAGGACAAAGCAGAAGCAGAGACGTCAGCTGTGGGGATGCACCTGGCATCACAGGGGACAAAGATGCTGAGAGCTCAGGCTGGGGAGGGGAGGAGGTGTGGTGGGGAGCATACAAAGGGAGAACTGGAATCAGGAAATTAGAGGGCAGATCAATAGGGCTTAGATCAACAGGGCTCAGGGAGGGAGGTGGGGCTGGGGGAGTGGGTCAAGCAGCTGGTTTGAGAGAGGACATGGATGGCCACGGTAACTCAGAACAAAAGAAAAGGATGAGTTTGCAAAGAGAAGCAGAGTTCACGTGTAAACACATGTTCTGTTTGAGATGCTGAGAAATAGCCAGGTAGAGACACCCAGCCTTCAGTTAAACGCACAAGTACAAAGCTTAGTGGAGACTTACACCAGAAGTACAGAAAACTAAAAGACAATTCTTCCCTGAGCATTATATTTTAAGACTGTTCCCCAGACTCGGTAAGCATCAAATCACCTCAAAAGCTTTTAAAATCCAGATTCCCTGACCCCGCCCCAATTTACAGAACCCGATCTTTAAAATGGGATACTTTTTTCTAAGAATAGTTTCTACACAGTACAAAGATTTTCAAAGCAAGAACCAGGGTTTAAGAGTCAGAACTAGATTCCAATTCTAACTCCACAATCCATGAGTTTTGTGACCTTGGGCAAGTTACCTAACCTCTACCAAGCCTTCATTTCACCACTGAAGAGAGCTCCAAGTGGGCCCACCCACCACACAGGGGCACGGTGAGAAGGACAGACTAAACCTGGGACCCGAGAACTGCTTAGTAATTAACATGTGTTTTTATCCTTCTAACAGGAAAATCTCATCACTCATTATTAAAGTTCTGCAGAAAACTCACCAGGGCTTTTTTGGCTTTTTAATATAATCTGTCTTTTCCTCCCTGCCCCCTCAGAATTAGAATGGAATCTTCCTGAGAAGGCAGGTACCCACAGCACCTAAAACCAGGCCAGGCATATGGTGGGTGCTCCCTGAATTCAGGAATAAATGACTCAGGTTACGAAAAACAAAAATACTTTTAAAAGGGGAATGATCAACCTCTTACATTTCAAAATCACTACCTATTCTGTTCTCACTGCCTCCTTTCTAAAGAGACTTTTTCTTGGGGCGCCTGGGTGGCTCAGTGGGTTAAGCCTCTGCCTTCGGCTTGGGTCATGATCCCAGGGTCCTAGGATCGGGGCCCGCATTGGGCTCTGCTTGGCGGGGAGCCTGCTTCCTCCTCTCTCTCTGCTGGCCTCTGCCTACTTGTGATGTCTGTCAAATAAATAAATAAAATTAAAAAAAAAAAAAAAGACGTTTTCTTTAGTCTCAGGTTTCAATCTCAAAACTAACACCTAATACTTTGCAGCCACCATAATAATGGGTATGCAAATCACATAGCACAGAGAGGTACACACAATGTAATGTTAAACGAGACCTGTGTGTGTGTACGTACATATGTATGTGTGCACACACATACACACTCTGTAACAGTGAATTACAGCTATGATTAAAAATACAGGTGGAGGGACGCCTGGGTGGCTCAGTTGGTTGGGCAGTTGCTCAAGTCATGATCCCAGTGTCCTGGGATCGAGTCCCACATCGGGCTCCTTGCTCGGCGGGGAGCCTGCTTCTCCCTCTGCCTCTGCTGCCACTCTGCCTGCCTGTGATCTCTCTCTCTCTCTCTGACAAATAAATAAATAAAATCTTTAAAAAAAAAAAATACCGGTGGAGGTGGAGGCACCTGGGTGGCTCAGTCAGTTAAGCATCTGCCTTAGGCTCAGGTCATGATCCTGGGGTTCTGGGATGGAACCCTGCATCAGGCTCCCTGCTCAGTGGGGAGTCTGCTTCTCTCTCTCCTCCCTGCTCATGCTCTCCATCTCAAATAAAATCTTAAAAAAAAAAAAAATACAGGGGGAGGAAAAAGAATGGAAGGAAATATACCAAAATGACAACAGTATGTATGTTGCAGAGTCATGAATAATTAGGATGTTTGATGAGTTCATCATCCCCTTTTGGTATTCTGCTTCCAGGGCTATTTTTTAAATAAGAGTGACATCACTTTTGTAAAAGAAACATGACTTTTCATGATCTTCTAGTTTGTCCAACTCTGATTCCAGAGCTATTGGAGTATCCACTGTGTGGCAAGTGGTGTGTGGGGCCAAGGACACACAGAGTAAGGGGCAGTCCCGAGTCTCAGGAACCTCAGCCAGCCAGGACACAAAGACACAAGGACAAGCCGCCTGTTAAAAATGTGACACAGAGGGGACACAGGTGGTGAGCAGACCAAGCGCTGTGGGGAGAAGAAATCAGGCAGCAATGAATTCTGCTATGGAGCAGGAAAGGATTCCAAGAGATGACAGTGAAACCCGGCCAGAGAAGCACACGTCCCCCATCAGCAGCATATGGTCTGCGGCTCCCTTCCAGCCACTCCTGGAGCTGTCCATCTTGTGAGGCAACAACTAACCATCCTTCGCTCTGCCCTAGTCTTTGAAGAAGCTCACCCGGGTTTCCCCACCCCACAGATCCAGATTTCTAGATCACAAACAGGAATACTCAGAGGGGCAATCAACATTTATTTAAGCATTTGCTTTGTGCCAGTTAATGAACTAACCGCTTCCTGTGCCTGATCTCACTGGATCCTCAGGCATGAACTAATTATTATCCCAGTTTACAGGGAAACTGAAGCTGAGAGATTAAGCAACTTGCCGAAGGTCACAGGTAAGAGTTAAAAGAGGTGTCAAAACCAAGTATAACTCTAAACCTATGCACTTGGCCAACTAACCCGTTTCTATGCCAGCTGCTGCAGAAACAGAAGAAACCCCATCTCCCTTCCAGGTAACTCCTCTCACATCAGCAAAGTTAGCATCAAGGAAAGATAATAAAGGACCACAGTGTCTGAGGAACCTGGTTTGACTCTCAGGTCTCCACCGACCAGGACTTCACAAAGGGCTTAATCTCCCAGAACCCCAGTTTCACTGGAAAATAAGAAGTTCAACACCCATGGGGATGTTACAAGACTAACAAAAGGCAGTGTATGAGCAAGGGCTTCATCAGTGCCTACAAGGGCTGTGGTGTGAGGCGACAGAAACCTAGGTCCCCACCACCCCACCCCTGCTCTCCGTCATATTTGGAAAGGCAAGAGATAAATAGAGAAAGGAAGACTGGAAAAAGAAAGAAGTTACCAGAAAGAGAACACAATAAAGGACAGGCTTTTGTGGGTCCTTGAGTACCTATACATAATGGGATGGAATTCTAGCTCCTGACCACCAAAGTGTGGTCTGACTGCCAACAGTGTCGGCATCATCAGCCCCTGGGAGCTTGTTAGAATGGAGGCTCTCCCGCCTGACCGCAGACCTACAGAAGCTGAAACTGCATTTTAACAAGAGCCCCGGATGACAATACTGAAATGAATGTTATATCTCATTGGATAGTTTGAATTGCATGAGTCAGAAGCTGTAGAAAGGAGTCAACAAAGAATTTTTTAAAATTATGAAATAAAAACAAAACTTAAGGGCACCAGGGCTGCTCAGTTGGCTGAGCGTCCACCTTTGGCTGATCAGGTTCTGATCTCGGGGTCCTGGGATGGAGTCCTGAGTGGGCTCCCTGCTCAGCGCCCCGCCCCTGACTCCTCCCCACTGTTCGGTGCTCTTTCTCTTTCTCAAATAAATAAGTCTTTAAGAAAAAAAAAAAAAAAAGCTTAAAAATGCTCTTGGCCTAAGTTAATGTATGTATACCAAACAAAAAATGGCAAACCTTGATACCAATTTAGGACTGCATGCTGTGGATACAATTTTTAAATATGTCAGTACAAACTAGAGCAGGGCCAACCCTTCTTAGAAGAGAAAAACCAGCAAAGTTTTCTCAGCAAGGAAACTATAGGAATGAGACTACCTGCTCGACCTGCGTCACAGGGTTAAATCCAGCAGAGTATGGGAAGGACCCTAAATTGTAAAAAAAGCTGTGCGCGTGAATATCAGAATTCTTTTTGAACTGAAAGTTGCCTTCAGATCATGTTACTGGCATAAAACTGAAGGAGAGCAGGAACCTAATTCAGACAACCTAATAGTCTCCCCAGTTGCGATTCTAATTGCCCAAATAAATGTGCTTGCCTAAAAAACAAAATTTAAAAAAAAAAAAAACTGAAGAAGGCCAAGCAATCTTTTATGAGAAGTATAAATAACAGGATGAGAACAAGAACAAGAGAGACAAAACCAGGCTTACTGGAGTTAAGGGCACCAGCAGCTGACTCATAAGCACAGGGCACAGAAAAATCCAGCAAGGGGAAAACCAGGATGGGTCTGTCTCAAGGAAACGGCAATCACACCACACAATGAGTTCCACTCACAGAGAAGTGAGCCAGCGTAGGGCACTCACCCAGCAGGGCCGCCACTATGCCCACCAGCCCGGTGCCGGCACCCAGCTCCACAGCAGAGCAGCCCTGGAGCTCCACAGCTCCCATCTCCAGATACGTGCAAAGAACGACAGCCTGAGTCAAAGCACAGCGGGATGATTCAAGTCAACAAGTGGTTCAGGAGCCCATTTCCGGCAGACTTTCCACTAGCAGGAAGACATCACACACCCCTCTCCCCCGTGTAAGGTTCTAGTCCCAGTTTAGTAACAACAGGCAGAAACTCAGCTGCTGCTGGGAGGCGACCCCCTAAATCGGGCACTGAGGCCTCAGGCCCCACAAGATCCCTCCTGAGGACAGCAGGGGTCAAGGACACTGCCCACACAACACAGGGTGCTGCTCCGTGTGGCACGTTTAATTTCTGTCTGGTATATGAATTATATCTCACTATAAAGCTGTTATTAAAAATAAGTAAATAAAGTCCAGTCTTATCATCAATTGCAGTGGTCTTCAGAGGCCCAGGGGTGTACTTACCGCGTCCCAAACCACGGCTGCGACTCCCAGCTGTCTCCAGTCCTGCCGGATCTGGATTGTGTGGTTGGCAAAGGAGAAGGTGGCTAGAGGCTTGTGGAATTTCTGCAACCCCACTCCCGCAGTCTCTTCATAGGGCACCAGGGCCATTTCGCCTGCACTCGGCTCTCAGCTCCCTCAAAGCTGTTGGGCAAAAGAAGCCTGCTTGACGCTCTGGCCGGAAAAACTGCACTCTCGGAAGTAGTCCCAAATGTTTTTAAGGCAATTTTTTTACAGGTTCAAAAGACAACAAAGGGGGGAGGGAGCGGGCGGGGGGCTTTGTCTAATTCCTTTCTGCATGGCTCTTCCTCTTCTGGGAGGGGAGATTCAGTTCTGAAGCACGCCAGACGAGGTCTTCGGGCAAACGAACGCACACCCGTACCACTCCCGCAGGATGCCCTAGGCACTCTGCGGTTACACCGGGCGAACTGGGGCCGCGGTAAGGGCGCGCAGGGCGGGGTGCTGGCCCAGGGCCTCGGTGAAAGTAGTGCTTTCTACACCGTCCGGGCCCGTCTAGACCGCAGCTGCCACTCGCGGCGGCCGGCAGGATAGTGTCTGCTGTTTCGTTTTGGTCTTCCCTCCACCCCCTCTAAACTCTGCGCGTTCAACAGCGACAGCCCCGGACCCGAAGCTGCACTTGGACCGAGCGTGGACGGTTTGGTTATCCGGCTTTCTGACACGGTCGCAGTTCCATCTCTCGCCCCGACTGGAAGTGAAAGACACTCGTGAACCCCGAGCCGCCGGCGGGGAGAGCCGGAGCCGGGCTCGGGCGTCCGCGGCTCAGAGGCCTGCCCTGAGTCCCCCGAGCCCGCCCCGCCCCCCAGGCCCCTCCAAAGGGTCTACCGGTACGCACTCGCTTCCGGCGGGCCCCAGAGCTCCGGGAAGCCGCGGGGTGGGCGTGGGGGGTTGGGGAGGGACCCTCTAGCGGCGCTGGACGCGCCCTGCCCTGGCGCGCCCACTTCCCCCGTCCAGGCCGCCCCCTGCCCTGGCGCGCCCGCTTGCCCCGCCCAGGCCGCCCCCGAAGCGGGGCCGGCGACGCGGCGGGGCCCGCGGTGGGCCTCGCTTCTACTTACTGCTGGGGAGCCGGCCCCGCGTGGCGCGCCTCGCTCTCCCCGCCCCGAGCGCGGCCGCCGCAGCCACCCGCCTTAAAGGGCCGGGAGCCGGGCGCCGGCCGCGCGGGCAGGCGGCGGGGGTGGGCGGCGCGCGCGCCGGGAGACACGCGTTTCCGGTCCCTCCTACCCCGCACAGGTGCCCCGAGGCGCCGCGGCGCGCAGGGTCGCAGGTGTGCTGGGCGCGCGCTGGAGGAGGACGCTGAGGGAGCGGGGATCCGGCCTCCCTCCGGTGGGTCCCCGAGGTACTCGGTCCGCCCAGTCAGTTTCCGGGACTCCGAGGGCAGCGTGGGCGAGGAGCCAGAGGCGAGCGAGGTGCGGAGTCGCGGGTAGGTGCGCGGAGAGGGCGCGGGGGTGCCCTGGCGGCGGGTGAGAGGGAGCCCGCCGAGTCTGGCGGGGGAGACGTTCCCGTGCTGTTCCACTTCTATGTCTGTGAGCCGGTTCTCAACCCCTCCCCTCCCCCCCGCGCGCGCTGTGTGTCTGTGTCGCTTTGTTTTTTTCTAGTTTGTGCGCTGGCCTGTTTTTAGGGTTAAAGGTCACTAATTAGCAGGTGTGGACCAAGTTTGCTCAGAAGTAGACGTGGTCACCCGTTCGTCCTCGCGTCACCAGAGGGAAGTCCGAAGTGGTGTAATCGCCACTTGGTGGCAATAGAGTAGGAAAAGTGACAAAGCCCTTGTCAACTAGAGCGCGAACTCGGAGCCGCACGCTGCGCCCGGGACTCGATCGTGAAAAGCGTCCCGCGGCTGCGGCGGGGCCGGGGGCGCGCGATGTGGCCCCACACCTAGTCCCGGGCGGTTGCCGCAGACCCAAGACCCTAGCCTCCCTCCAGGAGGGCCGACGGCTGGTTCACCTGCCTCGGGACCCCTGTGCTTGACGTGAAAGCCACTGACCCAAGCTGCCGGCCCTTGGAAGGCGCGGCTGGAGTGAGCACCCCGTCGCACGACCCCGCGGGGAGCGGCGTCCGCCTCTCGGGGAAAGTTTCCTTTTCTTCCTGACCCCCAGGTCCTCCCCCACGTGCCGCCGCTCGGTCCCGGGGATTCTCAGCCCCGGCTGCGTGTTACAATGAACGCGAGCTATTTTCAACTCCCCCTGCCTGGACTCTGCCCGTGGGAAGTCTCGGTTGGTGTGAGGCGACCCGAGCACTGGTATTTTTCAGCGTTTCCTGGTAATTCCCCTTTGCCACCTGCTGTAGGAGCCTGAGGCCAAGCCTGAACCGCGCCGCTCCTCGCCTCTCGCCGCCTGCAGGGGGCGTGCCGGCCTCTCTCCACACGTCTGCCTTCCGAAGCAGGGTGGGGCTGCAAAGCAGACTTGATCAACTTCAGAGATCAGCTGTGAAGTTCTTACACGTTTTTTATTCTTTGCTCGGTTCATTTATTTTTATTTTTAAAAATTTATGTAATAGAATTTATTCTTAGAGCAGTTTTAAGTTCACAGCAAAATTGGGAAGAAGGTACAGAGATTTCACATTCACTTCCTGCTCCAACACCCTCATAGCCTTTGCCCATTATCAGTGACCCCCCCCCACCAGAGTGGGACATTTGTTATAGCTGATGAACCTACACTGACACATCATTATCACCCCAAGTTCATCTTGGGATTCATTCTTGGTATTGAGCATTTTATGAGTTTGGACAGATCTATAATGGCATATATCCACCATAATAGCATCATACAGAGATGGGTCCCCTCCCTAAAAATCCCCTGTGCTCTGCCTTTTCATCTCCCTTCCTCTGCCATAACCACTCATCTTTTTACTCAGCCCCTTTGGGTCCATAAAAGTGTATTGAGTGGGTAAAAGTGTATTGAGTTTTATAAGAAACCACCAGACTGTCTTCCAAAGTGGCTGTACCATTTTTGCATTTCCACCAGCAGTGAATGAGAGTTTCTGTTGCTCCACATCCTTGTCCATATTGGGTGTTGTGAGTGTTTTTAAATTTTAGCCATTATGGTAGGTGTGTACTAATTGTTTTAATTTGCAGTTCCCTAGTGACATGTGATGTGGAGCATCATTTCATATGCTTATTTGCCATCTATATATCTTCTTTAATGAAGTGTCTGCTAAGTCTTTGGCACTTTTTTTTAGATCTTTATTTAAGTTCAATTAACATATAATGTATTAGTTTCAGAGGAGAGGTCAGTGATTCATCAGTCTTATCTAACACCCAGTGCTCATTATGTCACATGCCCTCCTTAATGTCCATCACCCAGTCACCCCATTCCCTCAGCCCCCTCCCCTCTAGCAACCCTCAAGTTTCCTATGATTAAGCGTCTCTAACGGTTTCTCTCCCTCTCTGATTGCGTCTTTATTTTTTCCTCTCTTCTGCAACGATCCTCTATTTTGTTTCTTAAATTGTACAAATGACTGAGATCATATGATAATTGTCTTTCTCTGAGTTACTTATTTCGCTTAGCATAATACCCTCTATTCCATCCATGTCATTGCAAATGGCAGGATTTCATTTTTTGATGACTGCATAATATTCCATTGTGTCTATATACCACATTTTCTTTATCCATTCTGTCGATGCACTTCTGGGCTCTTTCCATAGTTTGACTGTTGTGGACATTGCTGCTATAAACACTGGGGTGCAGGTGCCCCTTCGAATCACTACATTTGTATCTTTGTGGTAAATACCCAGTAGTGCAATTGCTGGGTCATAGGGTAGCTCTATTTTCAACATTTTGAGGAACCTCCATACTATTTTCCAGAGCACCTGCACCAGCTTGCCTTCCTACCAACAGTGTCAGAGGGTTCCCCTTTCTTCGCATCCTCGCCAACCCGTTATTTCCTGACTTGTTCATTTTAGCCATTCTGACTAATGTGAGGTAGTATCTCATTGTGGTTTTGATTTGTATTTCCCTGATTCTGAGTGATGTTGAGCACTTTTTCATGTGTCTGTTGAGCATCTGGATGTCTTCTTTGCAGAAACCTCTGTTCCTGTTTTCTGCCAATTCCTTGATTGAATTGTTTCTTCTTTGGGTATTGAGTTTGATAAGTTATTTATAGATTTTGGATACTAGCCCTTTATCTGATAAGACATTTGCAAATATCTTCTCTCATTCTGTTGGTTGTCTTTTGATTTTGTTGACTGTTTCCTTTGCTGTGAGTAAAAGCTTTTTATCTTGATGAAGTCCCAATAGTTCATTTTTGCTTTTGTTTCCCTTGCCTTTGGAGACGTGTCTAGCAAGAAGTTGCTGCGCGGAGGTCACAGAGGTTGCTGCCTGTGTTCTCCTCTAGGATTTTGATGGATTCTTGTCTCACATTTAGGTCCTTCATTGATTTTTGAGTCTATTTTTGTTTATGGTATATGGTGTAGGTATTCTTCTCCATGTGGCTGTCCGATTTTCCCAACACCATTTGTTACAGAGACTGTCTTTTTTCCAGTGGACATTCTCTCCTGCTTTGTTGAAGATTAGTTGACCATAGAGTTGAGGGTCCATCTCTGGGCTCTCTATTCTGTTCCACTGATCTATGTGTCTGTTTTTGTGCCAGTACCATACTGTCTTGATGATGACAGCTTTGTAATAGAGCTTGCAGTCTGGAATTGTGCTGCCGCCAGCTCTGGTTTTCTTTTTCAGCCTTCCTTTAGCTACTCGGGGACTTTTCTGGTTCCATACAAATTTTAGGATTATTTGTTCCAGCTCTGTGAAAAAAGTTGATGGTATTTTGATAGGGATTGCATTGAATATATAAATCGCTCTAGATAGCATAGACATTTTAACAATATTTGTTCTTCCAATTTATGAGCATGTAATGTTTTTCCATTTCTTTATGTCTTCCTCAATTTCTTTCATGAGTGTTCCCTGTTTTTCTGAATACAGATCCTTTGCTTCTTTGATTAGGTTTATTCCTAAGTATCTTATGATTTTTGGTGGCCCCTTTTTTTTGGGTCCTATTTTATTTTCCAGCTGTATTGAGATATAATTGACATATTTAAGTTTAAGATATATAATGTGATGATTTGATTCATGTATATATTGCAAAATTGTTATTATAACAACGTTAGTTATCACATCTGTCATCTCACATAATTATAATTTGTAGGCATGTGTGTAGTAAGAATATTTAAGATCTACTCTCTTAATAACTATCAAGTATATGATATGGTATTGTTAACTATAAAATCACCATGCTGAATATTAGATTCCTAGAACTTATACATCTTATAACTGTAAGTTGTACCCTCTGAACAACATCTCGTCATTCCCCCACCCCCAGCTCCTGGCAACCACCATTCTACTCTGTTTCTGTGAATTTAGCTTTTAAAAAAAATAGATTCCACATAGGGGTGCCTGAGTGGCTAGTAGGTTAAGCGTCCAACTCTTGGTTTCAGGTCAGGTCATGCTCTCAGGATAGTAAGATTGAGCCCAGCATCAGACTCTCCACTGGGTGTGGAGCCTGCTTAAGATTCTCTCTCTCCCTCTCTCCCTCCCCTCACCCCACCCCCCCATCTGCTCATTCACTCTCTCTAAAAAAAAATAGATTTCCACATATAAGTAAGATCATATAATATTTGTTTAGCTTCTTTTGCTTAGCATAGGGCCCTTGGGATCCAGCTATGTTGTTGCCAATAGCAAGGTTGCCTTCTTTTTTATGGCTCAATAATATTCCAACATCTATTTGTTTACCTATGATATGTATTATATGATATATTATATATGAGATATATCACCCCACATATCACATTTTCTTTATCTATTCATCTGTCAATGGGACTAGGTTGTTTCCTTGTCTTAGATGTTGTGAATAATGCTATAGTCAATGAACATGTGGGTATAGGTATCTTTTTGAGGTAATTTCATTTCCTTCCGATATAAACTCAGAAGTGGGATTACTGAATCATACGGTAACTCTATGTTTAATTTTTTGAGGAACCTCCATAATGTTCATACTGTTTTCTATAGTGGCTATACCAAATTTCATCCCACCAACAATGTACTAGCATCCCCTTTTCTCCATATCCTCTCCAACACTTGTTATCTCTTATCTTTTTGATAGTCGCCACTCTCAGGGATGTAAGGTGATATCTTATTGTGGTTTTGATTTACATTTCCCTTATGAGTAGTGATGCTGAGCATTTTCTCATGTTCCTATTGTTGGTCCCATTTTTAATCTGATTATTTTCTTATTGTTGAGGTTTTTTTGTTGTTTTTTTTTAAGATTCGTTCATTTATTTTAGAGGTAGAGCACAACAGTGCCAGTGGTAGGGGAGGCGGGGGGAGGAGTAGAGGGAAAGAGAATCCTTAAGGTAACTCTCCACTGAGTGCAGAGCCAGACTCAGGGCTCTGGGGCTTGATCCCAGGACCCTGAGATCATGACCTGAGCTGAAATCAAGAACGAGCTGCTTCACTGACTGAGACACCCAGGCGCCCCTTATTGTTGAGTTTTAAGAGTTCTTTGTATATCTTGGATAACAGTCCTCTATCAGATAGCTCTTTTGTAAATATTTTCTCCAAGTCTGTGGCTGGTCTTTTCCTTCTCTTGACAGCATTTTTTTCAGACCAGAAATTTTTTTATTGTAAGAAGTCACCTTATCAATTATTTCTTCATGGATATTGCGTTTAGCCTCACACTGAAAAAATCATTGCCAAACCCAAGGTTGCCTGCATTTTCTGCTATGTTATCTTGTAGGAGTTTCACTGCTTTGCATTTTAATTTAGGTCTGTGGTCATTTCCATTTAATTTTTGTAAAGGGTGTAAGGTCTGTGTTTAGATTCATGTTTTTGCATGTGGATGGCCCGGCTGTTCCAGCACCATTTTTTAAAATGGCTCCCTTTTCTCCATTGTATTGCCTTTGCCACCTTGTCTGAGATCAGCTGACTGTATTTCTGTGGCTGTTTTTGTGAGCCCTCCACTCCATTGATCCTCCCACCCGTTCTCTCACCAGCTCCACACTGTCTCGATTATTGCCACTTATACTAAATCTGAAGCCAGGTAGGGCAGTCCTCCAACTGTATCCTTCTCCTTCAGTGTTATTTTTCCTTCTCTGGCCTTCTCTCCTCCTTTTCCCTCTCCCAGAGTCTCCTTTCTCTCTTACCTCCTTTCCGTCTCTGTGTGGCTACTGCCTCTCAGCTTTCCTCTCATCCCATTTTCTTCTTCCCTCTCTTGGTCCCTTTCTTTTGGGAAGTTAGGATTGGGCACAAGAAAAAGGACAGGCTCTGGGGCCAGAGAGACCATGAAAGTAGAAAGTCTGCCTCTGACACTTTCATCAGGATGACCCTGAGTAATGTGTAAAGCTCCCTGGATCCCAAGCTCCTCATGTGTGAAGGCTGGCACAGAGATCCTGACCCTCTCCTCCCTCCTTCTCTGCACTCTCCATTGTTTTTGCTGAAATCATGCACAGAACTTTATGGAGACAGAACCTTCTGGACCTCTCCAGCACTCCACTAACACAGGATGTTTGTCTCATTATATTTACTTACATTTCATCTCGAAATGTATGTCCCATAGCCCTCTCAAGGTTCTAATTGGTGTTACTTGGCTCAGGAAGTACCAGAAAGAACATTTAGGGCATATGCAACTTGTATAGCAGTGTAGACATGAAGTGGAGCTCTGTTTTTATAAAAATAAACCAAAGAGCCGCTGGTTCTCTGTGAATACTTGAAAATGTTTAATCCTCAAAAAATACTGGGTATGTAGTAGATGATAGTTATTTTCAATATCCAGTCCACCTTCCCCAGGCCTGTCCTTGGTGTCCTTTCTGGAGGAAGTGATGTCTCTCCACCCACCATGGGCCAGGACAGGATCAGGCTTGGCTGTGGGACTTGCTCTGGCCAGTGGAACATGGGTGGAAATGACACTGGCCACCTGCAGGCAGGAGCATGAAGTACCTTGCACAGCTGTGTCATTGCTTCTCCCCTGCTCAGGAACTGCGTGTCTCAGAGCAGGACACAGCCTCACTGCGGGTCCTGTGGAGCAGAACCACAGCTGCCCTGTGCAGTACGGGAAACGAGAGTGAGAAATAAACCTTGTGGAGATAACCACTAAGATCTGGGATTGTTACTACAGCATAACTCAGCAGAAGCTGACAGAACAAGGTGTGAAAGAGACAGGAATCTCAAGCATTACGTACAAGTTTTTAGCGGGTGGCTCAGTTTAGCTTTCCAGTAAAATGGATCCTGTTTTAGAGCTCTGCCCATTTCATAATGGCTCCTGGGCCCCAGTGTCAACGTCAGCCAAGACCACTGACCACTTTTCTTTTCTTTTTTAATTATTTATTTATTTATTTGACAGAGATCACAAGTAGGCAGAGAGGCAAGCAGAGAGAGAGGAGGAAGCAGGCTCCCCGCTGAGCAGAGAGCCCCATGCCGGGCTCGATCCCAGGACCCTGAGATCATGACCTGAGCCGAAGGCAGAGGCATTAACCCACTGAGCCACCCAGGCGCCCCCACTGACCACTTTTCTACAGCTGGGATTCTAAGACTCGAAGGCAGTTCTCCTACTGACAGTCTTGCTGGAGATATGCAAAAAAAATAGATCGCATTTTTGCATTACCCACATTTCAAAGTACAGTTCAACCATAATATAGCAATCTAAAAATGATAGACTTTTTCCTGATAGCAAGGGGAGCTTGCTAACTAATTAGGGAATGTGCTCAGGCATCTCCCCACCCCAGGGGGTTCCCTCTGCACCTTCATGGTGCACTGTTGAACTTCTCTGTGCATCATTGAACTCTTCATGCCCACACAGGCTCTTTCAGGAAAGCAGGACTTAGGAAGGGTTAAAATATAAATAAGTCCACCCAGAGGCCTATGGCTGATAGCTTATTTTAATCCGCATGATTAATTGCCTTTCCCCAACCACCTCCCCAGAGAATAATGGTGGAAGGGTGCTTATTCTTTTGTCCCTCCTGTTTTTTGGAACTAGTCCATGTACTAGGTCATGGACTGTAGAAGCAGCCACCTTGGAACAACATGATCCCACCCTGGGTCCCGGTGGATACCCCACCCAGGCTGGATCCATAATTCTCTCCACAGAGCGAAAACTCAGTGGCTATTGGACAACTGTTCTTATTGTTATTAGCTCAGCATCCATGTCACGTTTTGCTGGTGGCAGATCCCTTGTGCTAGCTGTCAAGAGCCCAGCTTTTGCGGCCTGACAGTTTAGGTCAAATCCCAGCTGTGTGGCCTTAGCTGAGACACATTCATCTGTGCCTCAATTTCCCCACCTACAAAAGGGGACAATGTGCTGATTAAATTAGCAAACAAAGAAGATAAGGCTAAAACGATTTAACTTATCTAAAGCACCTAAAACTGTACCCCACAGTTGACTTCATGTATCATTTGCTCTTACTGTTATGTGTTTCAGGGAGAGCCAGCCTTGGCCCTGGCTCTAGACCTGGCAGTGAGCATTTCCTTCCATCTGCCCACGGATGGTCCAGAAGTAGGCATGGGACCAAAGCTGGGCTTACTTGTGGCCCTTCCTAAGACTTGCTAAGACTCTCAGAAAAGCAGAGTGTTGGCAAAGAATAGACGTCTGGAGGTCCTTTTGGTCATCTGGTCCCACGAGGGCTGGGCCAGGCAGGAAGGGAGCCGGCTATGGTGCTAGAGCAGGGAGAGGCTGCTGCTTAGGGTGCCCTGTGACCACCTGGATCCGCTGACTGAGAAGTTTGAGTTATTTGAGCCATGAAATTCCCCAATTCACTTATGCCACATTGAACTGCTTTCTTTGTCCCCTGCAGGAGCAAAACAGTCCTGACATGTTCAGTCTGGGGTGGTCCCTTGAATAAAGGAGATATAAAGCCATGCCAACGCAGGGCGTCTTCGGTTTGGATGGTATGTGTATGGAGAGGCTGGTCACGGGAAGCAGCTGGGGCTCCCCTGGACGCAGCCTTTCCTGGCTGCACCTGGCTTCTCAGAGCCTACGGGACACCAGCATAACCTGAGAATACATTTCCTTTTCTTGCTTAAGCTGGCTTGAGTGCTCAATGCACACCTCAAGAATCATGGGAGTCCTAATGAGTGGTATGTTTTCTGTTGTTTTTAGGAAGAAAAAGTACACAGAATACAAACATTCTATAAGTCCCTGGTATATAACTCAGAGATAGCTAGCTTACTGTCCTATTTGCCAAAGAACAAATATGATCCTAACAGATGAACATGTGTTTGAAAGACAAAAGTCTGTCTCCTTTCCACACTTGTGGTCAACAGATGACCTGAGTTAGCCCAGACCATGATAAATGTTGGTGGAAAGGAAGCCTGATCTCCGGTGACATCTTTCTGCACATTCTGGGCTGAAGAGGTAGCTCCCCCATACCTAAAACCAAAAGTACCACCTCCAGGGCACCTTGGTGGCTCTATCGAGGGAGCATCAGACTCAGTTTGGGCTCAGGTCATGATCTCAGGGCCCTGGGATCAAGCCCTGCATTGGGCTCTGCGCTCAGTGCAGAGTTGACTTGAAAAATAAAAAAGGTACCATCTCCCCTGCTGTGCAGTGCAAGAGTTGGTGGGGGGCGGGGAGTTAGAGTTGCAGGGACATGAATGCTGGTTCCACTCTCGCTAGTGCCTAATCATGCAGCCTTAGGCAAGGCACTGCCACTTCCCTGGTCTCCATTTTCTTACCTGTAAATGGGGTTGATGATAATGCCCACGTCACTCAAGGCTTGCTACGGGCCCCAGAGGAAGGAAAGTCCATAAAAGTGAATTAGCATCTCTGGCCCTCATTCTCCTGCTCTGCAAAAGGAGGATCTTCCCACAAGGCCAAGGTAGGTCTCAGGGTTCCCCAGGAGCTTCGGGACAGACTTTGAGAACCATTCTTCTAGGTGGTTCCTATGCCTTCATAGCAAAACTGTATTTTCTGTCTAAACTATGACTATTGAAGGAAAAGGAAGAAGCATACTTGTAAGACTCGGCATTGCTAACACTGAGTAAAATACATGGTTGATACGTTACCAGTCTTCTTGTTGTCTTTAACATGGAAGCATTGTGGGCAGTACAGAGTATGTGCTCTGAAAGGGCTCTGGGTTCTAATCCCAGCCCCGCCACTTAAGCCGCATGGCCTTGAGGGGGTCACTTAGTGTCTTAGCCTCGGCTTCCCGTCTTGAAAATGAGCAGGCTGCTCCTATTGACCTCAGAGGCTTGCTGTGAGGATTAACTGGAATAATCTCTGTAAGGGAAGATGACTTTCCCAGCCCCCTCCCCGGGAACCTGGGGCCTTGGGCCTGGTTCTGGGCCATATCGCCCCGTCTAAGAGCCCTCTCTTGCCCATCTCACACCCTCAGCAGCGAACAAACTAGAGGAACTGGATTTCTGAGTCCCTGGATTGTGACGTGAGCAAGAAGCAAGCCTTTGTGTTGGCAAACCTCTGACATGGGCTTCAGGTGACGCCCGCCTGCGTGGTAGCCTGGCTTCTTCACTAACACACAGGGGAGGAGAGGACGAAAAGGGGGTGACATTTAAATGGAAACTTAGAAGAATAGAACCTTCAAAAATTAAAAGATTTGAAGAAGGGAGCTACTTAAATGTGGGGGCAGGGAGGCCTTCCCAGCAGGGAACTAGAAAACTCAAAAGCCCCCAGGCAGACACCAGAAACTTTCCAGAGACTGGCCCCAAACAAGGGGGAAGTAGTGAGAGATAAGTGTGGAGAGTGAGTCCCAGGGGTACTGAGACCTTTGCAGTCCCCAAACCCCATGAACGGCGTGCAGCCTTTTGGGGAGGCATCTCTGCATCTTCTACCTGGGCCCCTGGGTGGGAGTCACAGAGTCAAAGAAGTTAGGCCTAACGATATTCAAGACTGCAGAAGGAATAAAGCTTAAGCTGGTGCCACTGAAAGATAAGCTTGTAGAGTCCCGGCGTAACTACACTCCTAAGTTCTGCAGCTTCTCCCTGTCCAAGTGTTCACAGGCCCTCCCTGCCACCGGGAAGAGGAGAGCTGCCCCGTGTACACGGAGGGCATGAGCATCCTCAGTGGTGACACTGGGGTTTTTCATTTTGCCGGGGAAGTAGCGCCTGTTCCCAGCAGCAGGGCCCAGGAGCCCCCACGTTCTCCTTCAGCAACACAATAGAAGCTGCACCTGGGGGAGAAGTTTCCAGCATTGCCTCCTGGTGGGCATGGCCATCACAGGGGTGGTTTTCAGAGAACGGCAGAGGAAATATCTGACAAAGGATGAAATGAAAGTTATAGTTCAGAACTATCCTACCCAATTATTGCCTGCCTTACTTCAGGGGTTTTAAGTTCAAATTCCACTTCTTAGAAGCTTTTGAGTCGATGATCCTCAAGAGTTTGTAGAGGTTGTCATCTTCTGTGTGTGTCTTATCAACCTGGGGTTTGGTGGTACCCAAAGGTATGGTGCCTGCTTGGGTAAAGCATGGTGGACTGTTTATCTTTTGATGATTCCAAGGAAAGGGATGGAACCGTTTGCCTTTCCTTTGCCTGTGCTTGTTAATTTGTGTGTAACTCTCAGAGCTGATACATTTTCTTTGGCAACAAAACAGATCATCAAAAGGAGAATGGTATATTATCAGATAAAAATGCTAGCTTGCAGTTCCAAACTAACTCACAACCTTACAACAGTGCGCCTCCCCGGAAGACACGGGGGCCTTTGGAGTCCGAGTATCCTGATGAGATCTAAGGACATTTTTCCAGCTGGATGATGGAATTAGAATTACCTGCACAGGGGACCAGGAGGATAGCACCCTGGGGGCCCAGGACCGGGTGCAGGCAGCTGTCTCAGACTGCAGTGTGTTTTGTTCATCCCACACCACAGGGTTTTGTTTTTTTAGTTTCCCTGTCAACATTTAGGAGTTGGGAAGTAGCAGATAGAAACCAAGATCTCTGGCTTTCTTTAAAAGTTTGAAATATCTGGGCACCTGGGCGGCTCAGTTGGTTAGGTGACTGTCTTCGGGTCAGGTTGTGACCTGGAGTGGTGGGATCAAGTCCACATCAGGCTCCCTGCTGAGCAGGGAGTCTCCTTCTCCCTCTGACCTCTCTCCTCTCATGCTCTGTCTCTCTGTCTCTCTGTCTCTGTCAAATAAATAGGTGAAATCTTAAAAAAAAAAAAAAAAGTTTGAACTATCTGGCCAAAGTGGGTTCAAATGCCCACAAGATAGCAATGAGCTGGCTCTACCCTCTTGACCGTACCTTCTCTTCAGCGTCCCACATTCCCCTCTACTGTCTTTCCCTTAGCCAGCTTCGTTCATTGACAGTACCAATGGGGCCTTGGAGGAAACCCCAATAAATGGAATCTCTTCTGTTCTTCTCTGGGTTCTAAACAAGCTGAGAAGTAAGACAGTGCATAAAGCTGAAGGCAAAAAAGATCTCTATTTACAGAGAGAGAAGAGGTTGGAAGGCATGGCTTCCAGCTGCGGGTAAAACCAAGCTGGTTTAGCCAGCCAGGTTCCATGGATTGTGGCTCAGGGTAGGCCGCCCAGTCCTTCCTACAACAGAGGAGCAGAGGAGTGTGGGTTCCGGGTGCAGGCCTGCTCCCAGAAGAAGGAGTACAGAACCGCCACATGTCAGGACTTCAGGCTTCCCAAAGTGTGTCAAAGGGCACAGAGGCCTGGCATGACAGTCGTGAGAACTCCCAGGGAGGGGAAGGAGCACCAGGCGCTCAGAGCCACTGGGGCTGGTGAAGGCTGGAAGAAGGTTAATTCTTTAACAAGCTGAGCAGAGAACACCCATGCCCTCCCAGGCTTGCAGTGATCACCCGGGCCCTTAGCTCAAGGTCAGTAAATGTGGTGACCTTTAGCAACCATGGAAACCAAGTTTCTAGAAAGAAAGAAGCAGAACTCACTCTCTACTGGGGTAAATCAACCAGAATGAAAAGCATGGAAAACAAAAGCAACAGAATAAAAAGACAAAGCACTGAAAGGCAATCCAAGGTGTATTTTATGACACAGGAGCTAAATTCAGGAAAGCAAGAGGACTCCACTGTTCACCCACCTGGCATAGATGGGTGAACAGTAGAGTCCGGGGCCAGCCACTGAGGCATAGCCTTGTTCAGTGAGCACTAGTGAGTGCCACGCACATTCACTGCCATGCAAAGCATGTAATGTGAACCCCTTTACAGATGAGGAGACTGAAACCCCGAATGACTAATTCGAGGTAGCTGGTAGAGGGATCCCAGGGCCAGGCTCACCAGCTCTGAAACCCTTCCCCTCTCCCTGCCTGTCCTTTTGGGCCACATGTAAGTTGTTTCCTGAGAACAGGAACAGCTCCCTCGGAGAACTGCTTGTCTGCAATCAGAGACCTGGCCCAACTGGGCCAGGCTGGGCCAAGCTAGGCACTCCAGCCTGCCCTGCCCCTGGACCAGTTGGCATCCTGGCTTCTCCCAACCAGTAAGCTGGTTACCTCTGGTCTGTGAGGCTGTGACCTGACCTTTCCCATCCTCTAGCTGCCCACTCCCCACAGAGCAGAGATGGCAAAGGGGGCATGAAGTCAGCCTCTACACCCGCCATGTTGGACCTTCCTGGTCCATCAGCAATAAGTTTTCCAGAAAAGAAGGAGTGCTACAGGGCACGACTTTGTTGGGGGGACTTCCTTCCCTCCTGGTTTAGTTGTGATGCACCGACACACACACCTCAGTCATGCCTGCCTGGGGTCATGTTCACTCAGTAGTTCTCCACGAGATCAACTAGTGAAAATCCTTAATAGGGAATGTTTTTAGAAGGAACATATGGGAAATCAAAAAAGGGCTAAATATAAACCTGTATTTACAGAACTGAATAAGGAGCAAAGAAAAGCTGAGCAGAGAGAGCCGGATGGAGAAGGCTTCTCCTAAGACAGGTTTTTTCCGGTGGTGTGAGTGCGCATTTTGCTGTATATGTGAATTCATGGAACACTGGAGTTGCCTGTAATTAAACAAAGAAAAAAAGCAGCTCATGATGCCAAAAGCAGTTCTGATGCCAATCATATTATGGAAGCACCTGAGGCTATACCCACTGACTTTATCAGAGCTATCATTCGGTTGCATTTCAGACTTAGAAACGATCAAATGGAGCATAAACTTCTAAAATAGAAGTTTCATATTGAAGGCATTTTTTAGGTAGCTAAGGCAACTCTGAGAAATGATCTACATCATGAATGCTAAGAGAAAAAAGAGGCCAACTCTGAAATTAGGGCATAAGAAGCAGGCATGAAAGAAATCCCCGTCGCCCAAAGAGGGTGAGGAAGGAATAAACAGATATTTATTGAGCAACTTGAAACCATAGGCAGGATGGTTGGTAAGCATTCTCTTGTTTGATCCTCTTGATGTTGCCAAGTTGAAAGGATTGTTTTTCTCCCCTCTGTAGGCTGAAGATCTCAGTGTCAGAGGTTATACTGCTAGCCACAGCAGGCTTGGGATCCAAAGCTAGTTCAAATCCAGTTGTCTGGGTTCCATTAAGCTGAGCCTTTGGCTCAGGTCATGATCCCAAAGTCCCGAGATAGAGCCCCATGTCAGGCTCCCTGCTCAGCGGGGAGTCTGCTTCTCCTTCTCCCTCTGCCACTCACCCTACTCGTGCTTGTTCTCTCTCTCTCAAATAAATAAATAAATACTTAAAAAAAAAAAAAAAACCTAGTTGTCTGGCTCCAGAGACACTTGCTCTCTCAAATACAGCTGACCCTTTAGGGTGTCATCAGCAGGTCCTGCTCCTGAGGTTCTCATTCCCTCCTTGTCAAAGTTTTTAAATCAAATCTATTTGAGGAGTTTTCTTCTCTCTTTAGGGAAAGGTATTTCCTTGAAAGCACTTGGTGGTAAATTTTGTGTTGTCTGTCGTGTCTTTCGTTACGGCAGATTTTACGGTATTTTGTGTGTTTATTTCTCTGTCCAGAGACCTTACATGTTGACACAATATGGTGTGAACCAAATACTTGACTCACTTGGATCACTGTGACGCAGAATCTGTGGAAACAGCCAAGGGTGGGACCTGACCAGGATCCTGCTTCACCCGCCTCTACTCAAATGTCAAGGCCATCTTTAAACAAGCAGAGTAGCCACAGATTGTGAGATAGCAGAGAGCAAGCAGAACAAGAAAGGTTCCCAGTCCTCACACAAAGTGTGCATTGGAGGACACAGCCTGCGTTTTGCTGAACAGCCTGTCCCGGTGTCAGCTGCCCTTCAACAGCACCCATAGAAAGTGCTGGTTTATACAGCCCACTGGTCTGCGGTGGAGGGCTGGCTCCCTAAGAAATGCGTCGACAGCTCACCTGCTCAGACAGGCAAGAACCCGCTTTCATGCAGCTCCCCTAGAGTGGAGACTCCAACGTGCAGAGTCCAAAAGGCAGCATCACTGAGCAGCAAGAAGGAACAGAGTGTCAGTTATGTATGTTTTTAATGTCACCTTTTAAAATTTTGGCTTTCAGGGGCTCCTGGGTGGCTCCGGCAGTTAAGCATCTGACTCTCGATTTCAGCTCGAGTCATGATCGCAGGGCCGAGATCCCAGCCTGGGGCTCAGTGTGAGGTCAGTTTGTGATTCTCTCTCCCTCTCCCTCTGCCCCCTCTCCGCCCCTGCACGTGAGCTTGTGCACATGTGTGCTCTCTCAAGTAAATAAATATTTAAGATTTTGAGTTTCATATAAGGGATTTATATGTACTTAATACATTAAAATTTATACTACATGCATAGATTTTATTAGTTAATAGGTGTAACCTAGAAAGACATGGTTGAAAATGGTTTGCCAGCATGGGGGCAAAACCAAAAAAGCTTGGAAACTCTCTGCCTAGGGGAAGGTGAATATCAGTGGAGGTGTTTAGCCTGCTGCTAAATTCCTAAGATCCAAAAGATAAACCCAAATTGCCTGGGTCACGGTACAGGGAGAGGCAAACCTGCCAGGAGCAAGGTACAACTAGACTCTCCTTGCTTCTCTTTTTTGCTAATAAAGATGACACCCTGAGAAATTGTCTGAGAAGCAGGTGTCATATGAGTCACAAGACAGCCCTTTCTTTTTTATTTTTTATTTTTATTTTTAAAGATTTTATTTATTTATTTGTCAGAGAGAGTGAGCACAGGCAGACAGAGTAGCAGGCAGAGGCAGAGAGAGAAGCAGGCTCCCTGCTGAGCAAGGAGCCTGATGCGGGACTCTGTCCCAGGATGCTGGGATCATGACCCGAGCTGAAGGCAGCCGCCCAACGAACTGAGCCACCCAGGCGTCCCAAGACAGCCCTTTCATTCCCTGAGTAGCCCCAGGCTATGGCCCCCAAGAGTCCAAGAGACCAGCTCTCCTTCCCAAACCAATGAGTTCTGCTGGTCAAAGGAGCAAATAGTGAAAGATACTTAAAAATTTCAATATCAGGGACGCCTGGGTGGCTCAGTTGGTTAAGTGGCTGCCTTCGGCTCAGGTCATGATCCTAGTGTCCTGGGATCGAGTCCCACATCGGGCTCCTTGCTCGGCAGGGAGCCTGCTCCTCCCTCTGCCTGCCTCTCTGCCTGTGCGCTCTCTCTCTCTCTCTCTAACTAATAAATTAAAACAATAAAATCTTTAAAAAAATTTAAAAAAATTTTTCAATATCATTTGCTCTACAAGAAACGTACATTAAAACTAGTAAGAATACGCTATTCTCCGACCACCGATTACATAGATTTCAGCAAGTCAGTATTTGGCTGGGGTGGAGAAGCAGGCGTTCCCATATACACCCAGTGGGTGTGTAAATTGGCAAAAACTTTCCGTAGGCAATTTGAAAATTCTGACCAAGAGTTTAAAAAATATACACATTTACCTACCCATCAATTTCTCCTCTGGGTTTCTTTTTTAAGATTTTATTTATTTTATTTGACAGAGAGAGAGAGATCACAAGTAGGCAGAGGCACAGAGAGAGGAAGGGAAGCAGGCTCCCCACTGAGCAGAGAGCCCTGGGATCAAGCCCCGCATCCGGCTCTCTGCTCAACAGGGAGGCTGCTTCCTCCTCTCTCTCTGCCTGTCTCTCTGCCTACTTGTGATCTCTGCCAAATAAATAAAATCTTTTAAAAAAAAATACCTTTTAAAGTTTGTTATTCGGTCACTTATTCATTCTACACACACTTACTGGTATCTTTTTTGAGGCAGATTCTATGCTAGGTCCTGCCACACAACAAAAATTAAATAAGGCTCTGCTCGCCTAAAGATTATTAATAATCATTACAGTGTTATTTATAACAGGGAAAAACAGAAACAGCATGACCAAAATCAGTGTTGTTATTGTTGTTCTGCAGTTATTAATTCCTATGCAGCCATTATAAATTGTATTGAAGAAGACACTGGAGGGATGCCTGGCTCAATCAGTTGGAAGAGCATGCCACTCTTGATCTCAGGGTCGTGAGTTTGAGTCCCACCTTAGGTGTAGAGATTACTTAAATAAATAAGCTTTAAAATAAGACAAAGAAGAAGATGACAGCATTGGAAAATGTTCACATCAGGTAGTTTGAGTGGAAAAAAACAGTTAACAAAACAGACATTATATGTCTCCCCACAGCCTTGAGTGCCCAGAGAAGGTTACAGTTGACCCTATCATTTGAGACAGAGGTAATTTAGAATGAACAGACTTCTCTTTAGTGAGAAACAAAACAGAATAGAACAAAAAAGCATTGGGAAATGTGCCCATCATTTCTTCCTACTTCATGAATATTTTCTGAGGGTAATTCTAGGAGGAGCTAACAGAGCAGGTAACAACAACATCGTTGGAAGATTCTGAGAGGCAGTAAGACTCATCTCAGGAACTATGGCCCAACTGAAAATAAGTTACCTCACCCAATATTTAAAAAGAATCTCCAACATAATCAATAAAAATCCCCTAAGAGAAATGGGCTTACTTGGACACTGTTGGTATGAGGGTGGCTTGTTATAAACATTTGAGAAGGCAATTAGCCGTATTTATCAAAACTTGTAATGTCACTGTCATAAGCTAGTGATTTTATCTATAGGAATAAATCTATAGGAGTACTTATGCCTGCATGAAAAAATTTAATAAGGAAATGGAAATTAACCAACTAAAGCATATTGGGAGTCTGTAAGGAGACCAAGAAAAAGAGGCAGCAAGAATACTTGAAGAAATAATGGCCAAAATTCCCCAAATTTGATGGAAAAGATTAATCTGCACATCCTAGAAACTCAACAAACTTAATCAACCCAAAGAGAGGCACGCTGAAATACACCATAGACAGACTGTCTGACTGCCTAAAGCCAGAGATGGGGGGAGAATCTTGAAAACAGCAAGAGAGAAATCCATTATCATATATAATTGATCATTAGTATATAAACAGTTGACTTTTCTCACCAGAAACTGTGGAGGCCAGTCATGAGGGGGAAGACCTATACAAAGTGCTGAAACAAAAACAGAATTGTTCATCCAGCAAACTATCTGTCAAAAATACATCATTAAGGTGCGCTTGGGTGGCTCAGTGGGTTAAAGCCTCTGCCTTCGGCTCAGGTCGTGATTCCAGGGTTTGGGGATCGAGCCCCACATTGAGCTCTCTGCTCCGTGGGGAGCCTGCTTCCTCCTCTCTTTCTCTGCCTGCCTCTCTGCCTACTTGTGATCTCTGTCTGTCACATAAATAAAAAAACAAAATCATTAAGGAGTGCTTGGGTGGCTCAGCTGGTTGAGCACCCAACTTAATTTTGGCTCAGGTCATGATCTCAGGGTGGTGGGACTGACCCCTGTGTTGGGTTCTGTGCTCAGTGGGGAGTCTGCTGAAGATTCTCTCTCCCTCTCCCTCCACCCTTCTTCCCACACTTTCCCCTACCCCCATTCACACACACACAGACTCTCTCTCTCTCTCTCTCTCTCAAATGAATGGATAAATCCTTTTGTAAAATGTGTCATTGAAAGATATTCAAATAAACAAATATAAACAAAACCTGAAAGAATTTGTGAGTAGTTGACCTACCCTGCAAGAAATACTCGAGGGAGTTCTTCAGGCTGTATGAAAGGACACTGGACTACACTTGAATCCGCATGATGAGATAAAGATCTCACCCTTGACTAAGTGCTAGGAATGTGGAGGGAAAGACCAGACATAGCATATTTCTTGTCATCTTCTTTTTACTCTTCAAGCTTTACACTCTTGAGTTTTTAATGCAATATCTAACAAATACCCAGTCATATTGAATCAGCCTGATGTTTGATTTGGAGGGCTAATGACCCACGCTTGTTTTGATTTGATTAAATTTGGAGCTTGGAGCTAAGAGATATCTACCTTTTGTATGACTGAGCACAACGTAAGAAATAACACCACCGATAACAGCATCGTCATTTTGTTCTGTAAGTCTAATTGGAGGGTGAACGGAAGTGCTGTTGGCCAGGGCATCTATCCACTAGTTACGTCGTATTGGAAAATCTGACCCAAGAATCTGACAATCGAAAAGGAATATGTTTCATTTTACCATTATCTCTTCACAGTTATGCCATCTGGCTCATATAACCAGAGGAAACTTGGCGCCCACGTTCAACGGGAATGACCATCAATTTACAAAACATCCTATTTTCTCTTTGCCAAGAACAAAGTGACAACTGAGCTCAAAGTGTAAGTACTTATAATGTAAGACAAATGACTTGAGCAAGAAATATTTTTCGGGGCACCTGGGTGGCTCAGTTGGTTAAACGACTGCCTTCGGCTCAGGTCATGATCCTGGAGTCCCGGGATCGAGTCCCGCAACGGGCTCCCGGCTCCATGGGGAGTCTGCTTCTCCCTCTGACCTTCTCCTCACTCATGCTCTCTCTCACTGTCTCTCTCTCAAATAAATAAATAAAATATTAAAAAAAAAGATTAAAAAAAAAAAGAAATATTTTTCAAGAAGTTAGGGTTAAAAGAACATTTTAGTGTCATCAGATATCTCCAACTATGTTCTAATAGTATAACCTGATTTATCTTTCTTTGTGTTTGTCTCTGAATTTTCCCTTCAATTTAACAAATACTTTTGGACCACCTGCTTCATGAAATGGAATGAGTGAAACACTGAAAGAATACCAAGCTATATTAGGCAGGAAATGGCTCTAGCTCTGTAAGAAAGAAAACATCAGATTTCAGTGGCTTAACCCAATGGAGCTTAATTTCATGCTCACTCAACAGCTCAGTGATGCTGTCCTAGGTCATCAGGCAACTCTCTTCCACCTGGTGATCCAGGGATTTGGCCTCCTTCTGTCTTGAGCTCCTGCCATCTTCTCGGACATCAGAATCTTGGTTCAAGCTGCCTAAGCATTAGAAGAGTAAAGAAGGCATGCACACTTCTTAAGACGCCCAGCCCAAAAGCGACACTTGTCACTGCCACTTGCATCCACCTGTAAGACCAAGCCCCTTGGGCACACCCGGATGTCAGAGATGGGCCAATGTGGTCCATGGCTAGGTAGCCACTTCCCTGCAACAACTTGATACTCGGGAATGAGGGTAACAGGCAAGAGCTCTGTTATTTCTATTGTGTGAGATGTAGCTTCTATCTTCAAAGAACCTTTGTCAGAGGAGAGAATAAAGTTCACAGGAGAGAAAAAAGTTCACAGGAGAGAAACGTCGCAGAGGAGGTGGCAGTTGAGATGATCCTGGATTGTCAGAACTGCCAGACCACAGAGAGGTTGGTGAGAGGGGCATTCTAGATGGAGTGACTGCCACTAAGGAAGCAGGGAGGTGGGAAGGGAATGTTGAGTAACTAGTTTTCCTGGAACAAAGATTTGCACAGGGAAGAGATGGAGCTTAGAAGTCTTATTAGGTCACTATTATGTAAGGGCCTGAATGTCAGGACAAAGAGCTGGAATTCCATGCTTCCTTTATGATGATTATCCTGCATTTTTAACACAAAGTTTCCAGAACAGTGATAGCATTAATCATTAACAAGTTTCAGTCACAGAGCAGACAATACATTCACTATGAAGGGATTTCATTTTTCAGATGGTAATGCTAGTAACAGCATCATATGACATTCACAGGCTGTAATCAGTTTCAAAAGTTTGCATCTGTACATTTCCATTTCTCTTTTGCTCCTTCTCCCAGGATTATCTCACATAGTTCTCTAGAGACGCTGAGGGTAGCTTTACACACTGACATCACAAACCAGCTGGGCCTCCCCTTGGGCGGGGCAGAAGACCTTTCTAGGACTATGAACTCTGAATACTGTTGAGATGAAAAATGAGCAAACCCTGTAGAATCTCTAAAAGTAAGAAAGAGAGTTTTAGTTGAGCCCAAGTTGAGACAGCTGCCCAGGAAACACACTCTTCACAGGAAAAAAAGAGCTCCGGAGAATGAACAATTTTTACAGGGTTACATACTTTTTACATCTTTTAGAAGCTCAAAAGATTATAGATTAATATAGAGGCAGGAATCATGAGTTTTTTTGTTTTGGTGTGGTTTTGTTTTATTTTATTTTTTTTAAGAATTCCAGTGAGAGGCAAGTCACATAGCTTTTTTTACTCCTGTTTTCTTTTTTTAAGATTTTATTTATTTATTTGAGAGAGAGAGCAGAAGCAGGGAAAAGGTCAGAGGAAGAGGGAGGAGCAGGCTCCCTGCTGAGCAGGGAGCCCCACATGACATGGGACTCCATCCCAGGACTCTGAGATCATGACCTGAGTCAAAGGCAGACACCCAACCAACTGAGCCCCAGGAATCACAAGTTTCAATGTCAAGGAATGCAGGGAGTAAGAACATTGACTGTTATCTTTAGGACAAGATGGTTTTCCTTTAAGCCACTCATTTATAAAGTGGGTTCTCAATGTATGCTTGGTGGGCTATAAATCAGGCTTTCGGTTTAAACAAAGTTTATGTACAGTCATGCTGACTTACAAAGAAATCTAAAATGGCTTTCCTCATACATCAGGCCTTTAGAGAGCTTTCCTCCCTTCAATACCAATACCGATCACCGCAAAGCCCATCAACATAATTCCCTTCACCTTCATCAGATAGCGTCCTCACAGCATCAGGGTCAATGTTGGCATGTAAATCATACTGGAAATTTAACAGGAATAAATATTTGTTTAAAAAACATTCAGTACAAAAGGACAGGAGGGGCACATAGACCAACATTGGGGAGCCTTAGCAAAGTAGTAACTGGACTAGGAATTGAACTTTCTCTGAAGGCATTTAGGTTTCTAACAGTAGCGTTTTGTGGATTGTGACTTTGATGTATATCTCTCCAAGCTGGCAGTGGCTTTAAAGTAGACCCAAGTAGGCACCTGGGTGGCTCAATGGGTTAAGGCCTCTGCCTTTGGCTTGGGTCATGATCCCAGGGTCCTGGGATCGAGCCCTGCATCGGGCTCTCTGCTGGGTGGGGAGCCTGCCTCCCCCACTCTCTGTGCCTGCCTCTCTGCCTAGTTGTGATCTCTCTCAAATAAGTAATCTTTAAAAAAAAGCATATTTCTAAAGAATTTTAATAAAATAAGAAAATATTCATGATGTTCAGTGAGAACAATACCATATTTTATAAAGACTAATGCCAACTAATTATGTATGTACATGTGTATATATATACAAATACATAGTCATTTGCCTGATAGATACATCTGTTTCCTAAGGTCTAGCACATACCAATGAGCTAAGTCTAAAGCCACATTTTTCAATAAGAGGGCAATTGGAATAGGAATTACAGATTTTTAAAATTTCTCATTTACAGTTTTCAGCATTGAGCTTGTATTGCTTTTAAATTAAAAAAAAACAAAATCAATAAAAAAATCTCTACAGAGCATGATGATATCATTCTATTCACTGTACAGTTTACAAGCTGTGTCAGGCTGTCAGCCTCCTCATTTGTAAACGAGGGGATTAGATGAGATGTTCTCTAAGATATCTCTCAGGCTTAGGAGACTCTATGGCTGTGAATTATACAGCACACACCTAATAAATAATTATCAAAACAAAAAAACAACAAGCCATGTCATTGTAAACCTTAAAAGACTTTGACCTTGAGGTGCCATGATATAATAATGAGAGCATGGCCTTAGCGTTAAAAAAACTTGGCTAGGGGTGCCTGGGTGGCTCAGTCGGTTGAGCATCTGCCTTTGGCTTAGTTCCTGATCCCAGGGCCTGTGTTGTGGGGCTTCCTGCTCAGCTAGGACTCTCTTCTCCCTCCTCCCCCTCCCCTTGCTCGTGCTCTCTTTCTCTCTAATAAATAAATAAAATATTTAAAAATAAACACTTGGCTAGCATCTTGGCTGAGTCTCATTTCCCTCAGTAGAAAAATGAGGGTAACAATTCTTCTCAAAGGATTGAAAAGGGGTTGAAATGTGATAACAAATCCAAAGGCCTTCACATGCTGGATGGCTTGGAGTGGAGGCTTCATAAATGATACTTCACTCACTAATCCAAGACCTGTTAGGATATTGGCCAGATTGCCCTAGACCATCAGTTTGCAGTCCCTGGATCTAAACTCCCATTTTGAACTCTGCATCAGGAAGCAGAGGGTAGTCCTCTAGTGAGGACTAAGCCATTTCAGCTTGGGGAAGTTGAGAGGAGTTCAGGTGGGACTTGAGTGTGGCAGCCTCGTCCCCAGGTCTTCAGGGTTGTCGTCCTTTGGGAAGAGAAGTGGGAGGCACAGGGAGTTGAAGTGGGACACAGAGGAGAAGCCTGGTTGTGTGTTTTCCTTTATGCTGGCTTGCTCACCTGCCTGCCAGACTTTCTTCCTTCTCCTCTCCCTTCCTTCAGAAAATATTCAATGGTACAGATGATGTGGCAGTCTCCATGCATGGCATCAGAGTTTGAATATTAAATAAGATACTGGTTCTGACCCTTAACTAGCTTCTACTCTAGTAGGAGAGACCGATAATAATAAAAACCACAGACCCATGCCTTGCACACAGGGTGGGTTGATGGTCCAGAAGCCAGAGAACTCTGTGCTTGGGGGGATAGTGGACTTCAGGACCTGGTGACGGAAGGCCTCCCAAAGACAATTCCTTCAAGGTCATTTTTCCTTCCGGCAGAAGTAGATGTTGCTCCAGTGGTTTGCACCCTGTCAGGAACAACACATGAAAAGATCAATAAAATGGCTCTTCCGTTAGGGAACCTCATAGAAATGAGCTGCCACAAAGAAGCGTGTGATGTACAGAGAGGAGGAAAATGAGGCTTACAGCCAGACCATGAAGGATGTAGACCATACTTAGGAACTAGGAATAACAGCTCAACAACTGGAAAACCAAAATCCCAGGTAAAGAATGGACAAAGGAGTCGAATAGACATTTCTCCAAAGAACACACACAAATGGGCAACAAACATGAAAAGATCCTCAATTTCAGTAATAACAAGGGGGAAAAATAATAACAAGGGGATGATAATTATAATGATGATGATGATAATAATAATAGAAGTGTTGGTGAAAATGTGGAAAAATTAAAACCTTGTGCACAGCCACTAAGGAAAAGTCTGGTAATTCCTCAAAAAATTAAACTGGAATTACCATATGATCCAGCAACCCCATGTCTTGGTATTTATCCATAGGAATTGTGGAAAATGGTGAAAATGTGGAAAAATTAAAACCTTTGTGCACAGCCACTAAGGAAAACAGTCTGGCAATTCCTCAAAAAATTAAACTGGAATTACCATATGATCCAGCAACCCCATGTTCTTGGTATTTATCCATAGGAATTGTAAGCAGAATCTTGAAGAGGTGTTTGTACACCTGTGCTCACAGAAGCCCAGAGGGGAGAACAGCGCAAACGTCCCTCCGCGGATGAGGAATGGCTAGACAGCATGTGGTAAACACACACAACAGAGTAGTATCCGGCCTTAAAGGGAAGGAGATTTGGACAGGCGCTACCACACGGATGAATGTTGAGGACATTCTGCTAAGTGAAATATGCCAGTAGCCAGGGGACAGATACTGCATGATTCCACTTCTGTGAGGTATCTGAAGTTGTCAGACTCCTGGAAATAGAAAGTAGAATGGTGGTTGCCAGGGCTAGGGGGAGGTGGAAGAGAGGAGCTCTTCTGTGGGTATGGTTTCAGTATTGCAAGGTGAAAAAGTTCTCGAGATCCACTGCATGACAATGTGAATATAGTTAACACTACACTATTGTACACCTGAAAATGATGAGGATGGCACATCTCATATTAGGTGTTCTTTTACCGCAATGAAAAAGAAAGAGTTGGGATCAGTCCTTTGAAGGCAGCGGACGGTTCCCTGAAGCATTTTGAAGCTGGAAAAGACACGGTCACACCCTTTTCTGGGAGTAGCCTCCAGGAAAAGCGTTTCATGGATTAGTGATGGAACAGACTGGAGCCCTGGGGAGACCAGCTGGAGGGACTTCCGAGGGTCCAGACGTGGCCTGATGAGGGTGTGACACGCTCAGAGAGAAAGAGGAAGGAGACGTGACAGCAGGAAGGAATGCAGGCGTGGCTGGGAACCACCGTCATTAGGCCTGAGGTGTGTGACCATGGACGCTGTCCGCCTGCGCAATTCTGGGCATTGTCCAGCTTGGCATGTTGTTAATCTTGCCCAGAGAGACATCTGATTCAAGAGGACTCCCTGTCAGGAATTCCCATGAACTGCTTGCTCTGTAGGATTCTGAAACTGGGTCCTCTCCCCATCCTGCTCCTCTAGCTTGTTTCTTTTTTTTTTTCCTATCCTTTTTCTTTTTTTTAAACAGTAACACCAATTCCCTTGAATATCAAAGTTGCAATTCTCCTAAAGCCAATTAAGGAGAGTCCCGATTCAGGCAACATCTCTAGAAATTTGGTAACTTTCCATGTATCTTTCTTTTATCTGCATTCTGTGGAGTTTCCCAGCAACTGTTATCATCCTTCAGAAATGCATCCTAGGTAAAACCTCTTTGAATCTCCACATTTGAGAAAAGCCATTGTAGTGAATGTTTTCCTTCTCACAAATGCATTAACATGTGATTTCTGGAGACGGAGTAGGTCACCATCAGTGGTGAGAAGGATGAGGTCACCCCAAATTCAGGTGCGGGGGGGGGGTGGTCAGTGAGGGACTCTGAGGGACTCTGTCAAGCATACCATGCTCTCAGCACAATTCACAGTTTGACTCAACAAAATAACAGGTCTTTATACCACTGGCTTTTGGAATTACCTATGTGGACACCACTGAATGCCAAAGGCCAAGAATAGTTTCTTCTAAATTAATCATGCGTGGCCTTTGTTAAAGTAATGCTGCTTGTTAAAATCGTATTTAATAGTACAATTTACAAATCATCAAATCTCTCATTTTTGTCCTTTGATATTTCATTTACTGCTTCCAAGCTGAGAGAATTTATAACTCCTCTAAAGATATAACTACTTGTTCCTATTTTCTGCTACTTTACTATGACTTGATTTATATGTTGAATTGTCAAACCTATCTAAAGTGTTTTGGTTTTGGTATAATGTAAATTAAATCATCTTTCAATATTGCTAGCACCGAGAAGTAACTCCAAAAGGGGTTTTCCTTCTATATAAAGCCAATCATTTGCATGTTTTGTAAAATGCTTAGCACAGTAAACGTGAGGTAATTTAACCCATGGGGGAAAACATTTTCACTCCACAGCTCCCTTGGAAAATATTTCAAACACAGCAGTCATATATCTAATTTTCTTTGAAGGTACTTTTGGATAAAATCTAGGAAAACTACCCTTTGTAAAACAGATGAATATTTCATCTGGAAACTTGGTCCACTTAAAAAAAATAACTACCAAGCATGCTTAAGTGTCTATGTTAGTTACTGTGGTACAAATTACAGTCAATAGAAGTTTCATGCTGAGAAAAACCATGAAGTACATAAGATGAATGCCATTCACTGTGATTATTCTCTTCAGGAGCTAGAAAATAACTACTTAGATTATGCATGAGGGTAATTGCTGTTTAATGGAGAAAAACTAGGGGAAATAATTATAAGAGTGAAGAAGATATTTCCTAACCATCTGTCATTGAAAAATAAGAAACAAAAAAGGAAACGTAGTACATTTTCCAGAAAGACTTGGACCTGATGCCAAAAGGCAACAATCTGATGCTCCACACACAAAAGAACTTCCCATGAAGAAATCTGATATTGTTGTATGTAAAAGTTCCTTCTAGAGCCATCGCCAAGATCTGTTTTACTATTACAGTCACTACCTTTATTTGACATTTCTACACAGCCAAGGTGGAAAAACACGCCCACCTGAGACATCAGTAATTGGAAGGAGACGCCAATAGAAAGACATTTCTTCCTTCTGGGAAAATAAAAGTAGGGGGCAGTGGCGAAAAGTAACCTTTGAATTTCTTATTTGTTTATAGATCTACATTTATGGCCTATAAAGGTCTGTATTTATGGTCCCACGTAGGCTTTATTCAGATAATAGTTAAGCGGTGATCTCTTCTGTTGAAACTGGTCTTCTTAAGTCTATAGATATTCGCCCCTGCCATATGCCTACCTGGGCTTCAGCCCTGCCTTAGAGGAGCTGATGCCCTGGAGGCAGAGGAGGGAGCGACTCTGTGAATTATGCAGCGGGACTGTTCAATGTTCAATAATATGGGCTGTAATAACGCGACAAGACAACAGTACAAGAGTTGTGGTGAGGCAGTATGTGATTAAGGGTGCAGCTGGAAGCAATCTCTCTCTCTCTCTCTCTCTCTCTGAATTTCCAGAGCACTTTATGCCTCTAAAGGCGTTTTCCCCTGTCTTCTCTGATGGTACTGTTATTTCTCTCTCTTCACCCTCTTACAGAGTGAATGACTCGGGGGCAGGTTCCAGGTCTGACTCATTCTGGATCCCCCCATAGACCCTAGCTTACACCTGCCTGGCATTGCTGCAAGTAAACATTTGTTATTTATTTCACACATAGTCACACACACACACACACACAGAGCAAGAGGCAGGCAGGCACAGGGAGAGGGAAAAGCAAGGTCCTCTCTGAGCAGAGATCCGGTGGACCACAGGCTGGATCCCAGGACTCTGGGACCATGACCTGAGACAAAGGCAGACTCTCAACCAATTGAGCCACCCAGACACCCCAAGACCTTTGTTATTTAAATAAAATGAGGGACACAGAGAATACGTATGAGTGTGAAGGGGGTGGGGGAGGGGCTTGAGTTTGTGTGAAGATTCTCACATTGGACAAAACTAGATTTAAAACAAACAATAAATGCCTGAAGCGAACATTGTTTTTACCCCTGTAGCATTCATTCATCCTTTTTATGGTGAGAACACCTTGATTTTTCTTTTGAGGAACTACCACCCCGTTATCGTGTGCCCTTGGTTGGACTGTGATCAAGGGGGCTTGCCCTCCCTTGGCCTGGATAATCACACTCTCATGGAGATAGAACTCAGGCAGAACAAGGACAGAAATTGCCAGTGACTCATCCCAGCGGTAACCTATCCACTAGGATAATAGATTGTCCGTGTAGATGCCATTCTTTGGCAGATTAAAGATGGCTACTCATTCTTTGTCAGCCCTCCCATCAGAAGGCAGAGTCTATGCCCCTTTCCTTCATTCTGGACAATATGTCCCTTCCATGATTAAAAGAATCAATGGAGGGGCACCTGGGTGGCTCAGTGGGTTAAGCCTCTGCCTTCGGCTCAGGTCATGATCTCAGGGTCCTGGGATCGAGCCCCACATCGGGCTCTCTGTTCAGCAGGGAGCCTGCTTCCTCCTGTCTCTCTGCCTGCTCAGCCTGCTTGTGATCTCTCTCTGTCAAATAAATAAAATCTTTAAAAAAAAAAAAAAAAAGAATCAATGGAAGTGACTGGGTCAGTTTCAGTGCCTAGGTCTTCATAGTTTGGCCACTTCCACTTCTTGTCTCTTGGAAGGTACCCTCTTAGAGCCCTGAGCCACCATTTAAGTCCAGCTACCCTGACCCCACCACGCTGTGAGGAAGCCAAAGCTCACCACGCAGAGAGATGCTGTGGAGAAACATGCCCAACCATCACCTAGCATCCTGACCCAAGCAGCTGACCTGTGAGTAAAGAATCCTTTACATGACTCTAGTCTTAGAAGCCGTCTGACTACAGCTGCATGAGTGATCCCTATAAGAACTCTCCAGATGAGTCCATTAACCATGAGAGAGAACAGTAAAATGTTTTAATCCACTAAGTTTTGAGGTGATGTGTTACACAGCACAATAACCGGAACACACTGAGACTCTTCAGAATACCGTTGTTCAGCTTTTCCCTCAAATGCTTCAGGAGTCCTCTTCTCCCCATTAGGATTGTAGGACTACCTCGTGTTCCTGTAACACAGTCTGCTGTCCTGAGCATGCTAATGTCCCTCATCTCCTCTGTTCTTTTCTGTACCTCAACTTCCTGTCTATGAAATGGGGTTGCAGGGTACTTTCATCATAGCGTTGCTGTGAGGAAGAAGTGAATACTGTAAAGCGCTCCAAACATTGCCTAGCACAAAGTAAGCACTTACTGAATATAGCTTTTGTTAAGTATTAATCCATGTAATAATGCCATGATTTAGATGAGACTGTTAAGCTTAAACAAGTGAAGTCAGAAACTGCAAACTGGCCATTCACTGTTGGCCTTCCCAGTTTAAATATTTGAATTAGTTGCAGCCATTTCCAAATCTGGTAGAGTTCATAGGAATATCTAGAATTCTGGCTTATTGCGCAAATGGGATGATCTCCGCAAGATGCCTGGTGGCTCTTGCTGACCAGTGACTTCCCGCTTCACATGGAGCCTGACCTCTCTGGTTCACCACTGCCCACCCCCCACTCCCTACCCTGGTATCCACCACCTTCGTTCCTTTGCATTGCTTGCCTGCCTTTATGGACATTTGGGTTTGTAATTCAAGGAAGTGAGCAAAGATGGGGAACAAGAGAGGAAGGAAGAGAGGCAGAGAGGAAGGCTGAATTCAGCACGTGGGCATGTTCTTTCTGACCATAGCTGCCTTGGCAAACATTGTAATAATCAAAACATACTTTATTTGGTAGGAGGATCAAAGCCACCTTTATAAAACAAGAACCTATTTCAATCATTAAGATAAAACCAATGTTTGATTTGGACAAGTGTTCTCATGTTCAAATGCTTGCAAAATATAATTTCTTATCTGGGAGATGCTCTCTTTAGGAAAAACCTTGGAGGTCTATGAATGTGTTAGTAAGAGAGGATAGCCAGAGTATTTTATTTATGTATTTATTTACTTATTTATTTTTAAAGATTTTATTTATTTGCGAGAGAGAGAGCATGCACAAGAATGTGGAGTGGGTGGGGGAGAAGGAGACTCCCTGCTGTGCAGGGACTCCCCCCCCCAACTCGGGGCTTGATCCCAGGACCCTGGGATCATGACCTGAGCTGAAGGCAGATGCTTAATCAATAGAGCCACCCACGCACCAGTCTTGGAATAACTAAAATCCTTTCCAGATCCTTCCACTTGCTGCTTTGTTCTAAATTATTTGAACTATTTAACTTTCCCATTTCATCACTGGGGAGCCTGTCTGTGCAATGTGAGTTTAAAGATTCCCTGTCTTCCACCTGAGTGCATTTGCAGGTCTGTCTCCCCTGTCCTATACCAGTTCAGAAGTGGGGAGATCATGTCCATTGCAAACGGAGGGCGGAGGCTCTGGCTGTCTCAGGCAGCCAGTTGAGCAGCTCAGCCTCCCTCTGGGCCAGGGCCTGGATGCGGTTTACTAACACGAGAACACTGGGAGACCAAAGGAGACTTTGTTGGGTTAAGGTTGCAGTGGGCACCTCCCAGGGGAGAAGTACACAGTTTATATTATATTTAACAATCTGTCAATCAAGGAAAAATGCAGACATTAAAGCAGCTTGTGTAAAGGTTATTATGAAAGTAATATAAACACAAAGAACAATAGAAAAATAGGAATAATAGAAGAAAAGGTAACCCAGCATCCAAAAAATAATCAGGTTTAACATAAAGAAGAAGTTTCTGCCAAGCTTTTTTCTTACAAATCTTAATAATCATAAGGAATAGTTTTGACTTTTCACTTGACCTGCTGTCATAAGCATTTCCTCTGATATTGCCTGACCTTTGTAGGCAAAACTCTAGTGGTTACAAAATATCTCTAGAGGATATGCCATAATTTGTAGATTACTTTCCTGATATTTGTATATTTAATTTGTTTCTAATTCTTATAAATAACATGGCTCTGAACATCATTGTACGTAGAGTTTTTAATATATTTAGGATCAGGTTCCTATGCCATTCCATTCTTCAGAAATGGAATTATGGAGTTAAAAAAATATGGAAAGGGGGGCGCCTGGGTGGCTCAGTGGGCTAAAGCCTCTGCCTTCGGCTCAGGTCATGATCCCAGGGTCCTGGGATCGAACCCCACATCGGGCTCTCTGCTCAGCGGGTAGCCTGCTTCCTCCTCTCTCTCTGCCTGCCTCTCTGCCTACTTGTGATCTCGATCTCTCTGTGTTAAATAAATAAAATCTTAAAAAAAAAAAAAATATGGAAGGGGTGCCTGGGTGACTCAGTCAGTTAGGTGTTAAACTCTTGGTTTCATCTCAGGTCATGATCTCATCATGAACTTTGCATTCATCAGGGAGTCAGCGTGAAAATTCTCTTACTCTACCCCTCCCCCGCCTTGCATACTCTCTCTTTCTCTCTCTCTCTAAAATAAATAAATAAATTTTCTTTAAAAATGGAAACTATTACAGCTCTTGTTACGTAATTACTTTTCTGAAAAAGATGTATTTATTTATTTGAGAGAGAACACACATGTGCAAGGCAGTTGGGGCAGAGGGAGACGGAGAGAGAATCTCAAGCAGACTCCCTGCTGAGCACAGAGCTGGTACGGGGCTTGATATCAAGCCCCTGAGATCATTGCCTGAGCTGAAATCAAGAGTGCAGTGCTTATGGGGCACCTGGGTGGCTCAGTCATTAAGCGTCTGTCTTTGGCTCAGGTCATGATCCCAGGGTTCTGGAATCGAGCCCTGCATCCGGCTCCTTGCTGGGTGGGAAGTCTGCTTCTCCCTCTCCCACTACCCCTGCTGTGTTCCCTCTCTCACTGTCTCTCTCTCTCTGTGTCAAATAAATAAAATAAATAAATAAATATTTTTTTTAAAAAAGAGTCCAGTGCCTAACCAACTGAGCCGTCTGCGTACCCCACTTGTTGCATATTATTAAATTATTTTCCAAAATGTTTTAACCAAGTTGGACAGCCATCTCAAATGAATGAGAGGTGATGTGTTGTCAATTCCCTTCCAACAGTAGGTATGATCTGTTTTTTTAAATCTTAAATTGGTTAGCTTGGCATTTCACAATCTTGGTTTCAATTTCCTTGACTCTGTTCAGAATGAACCTTCTTCCATGTGTGGAATACCTGTTTTTTCTTCATGTTGAATGTTCTTCAGGTCTTTTGTGCACTTACAATATGAACTTTTTAGAGGTTTTCTTATCTTTTTGTAAGCTCTTTATATAAAGTGTTATTAACCTGCTGTTGTATTTGTTGGAAACATACTTCTCTAGTGGTTTGAATTTTTTAAAATATTTTATTCATATGTTGGAAACATATAGCGATTAATACAGCAAATACCAATGAACCTACACCATATTTTGCCATAATAATATTATTTTGGCATATTATTTTGCCATAACTTCAAAAATGTTTCAAGAATAAAAAATTACAAACAAATGTATGTAATCTGTATGGTACTGGTTTTTGGAAATTTATTGAAACTTACTCTGTGACCCTGTATGTTGTCAGTTTTTATAATTGTTTCAACTGTTTGGGAAAAGAAGAAACAGTCTCTGTTTACCACCTGCAGGATTCTCTCAATCAAAACTTAATAAAGCTAGTTAGCTTTACTTTCTAAATATTCCTTATCCTTGCTAAAGTTTTTTGTCTTCTTGACCTAATAGTTTCTGAAGAAGGTGTTAAACATTTCCCTCCATGATATTAGATTTGTAACTGTATCCTATCATTCTGTCAGTTTCTGCTCGGCATAAGTACTAACTGTGTTGTTGGGCATTTACCACTCATGAAGGTCAGTGACTCTCCCCCTTGATCCTGATGTGGCATCCCAGATTACCTAAGGATTTTGCTTCTGTTCTATTTTATCTAATATAACTACTATACTGGCTTTTAAAAATAATATTTCCTCTATTTCTCTATTTGTCTTTTATGTCTTCATTCTCCTGTTCTCTTTTTCTATCAAACTTCATATGGTTTTGTTTTAGGTGTAATTCAGCGGTTTTCACCTTAGCAGGACATTAAAAATCACCTGCGAAGTTTTTAAAAATACCCACTGCCTACCCTTCCCACCCTCTACCTGTGCCCACAGAGATACTATGTTAGAATTGCTTTATTATGTTTTTTTTTAAAGATTTTATTTATTCATTTGACAGGCAGAGATCATAAGTAGGCAGAGAGGCAGGCAGAGAAAGAGGGGGAAGCAGGCTTCCTACTGAGCAGAGAGCCCGATGTGGGGCTCAATTCCAGGACCCCGGGATCATGACCTGAGCTGAAGGCAGAGGTCTTAACCCACTGAGTCACCCAGGTGCCCCTGTTACGTTTTTTATTGTAGTAAAAGACATAAAATTTACAATCTTAACCATTTTTAAGTACAGAGTTCAGTAGTGTTAAGTACATTCACTTTGTCATGTGACTGGATCTTCAGAACTTTTTCATCTTGCAAAACTGGAACTCTGTTAAACAACAACTCCCCTTTTCCCCCTCCCCTCCAGCCCCTCGAAACCACCATTTCACTTTCTGTTTTTATGAGTTTGACTCATAAAAATGGAACCTTAATCTCATATAAGTGGTATCATACAATATTTGTCTTTTGCGATTGGCTTATTTCCCTTAGCATGATGTCCTCAGAGTTGACACATGTTGTAGCACATGACAGGATTTCCTTTTAGGAGGAGCAGTGTGCAGAGAGGGGCAGAGGCAGAGGAAGATAGAGCATCCTAAGCAGGGCATGGAGCCCATTGTGGGGCTTAATCTTACAACCCTGAGATCATGACCTGAGTAGAAGTCAAGAGTCAGATGCTTAACCGACTAAGTCATCCAGGCGTTCCCAGGATTTTCTTCTTCTCTAAGGCTAAATACCATTCCACGTGGAAATATATACAACATTTCACTTAGCCATTTATTCATCCATGAATGGATGGACATTTGGGTTGCTTCCACTTCCTGGCTTTTGTGAATAATGCTGCTATGAAAATGGGTGTGCAAATATCTCTTCAAGATCCTGCTTCAGTTCTTTTGGATATACACCAAAAAGTGGGATTGCTGGATCATATGGTAATTCTATTTTTAATTTTTTGAGAAACTGCAAATAGTGTTTTTTAAAGCAACTGCACCATTTTACATTCTCACCAACAGTACACAGGGGTTCCAATAAACATGGATATTTTGAAAAGGTCTCCCTGCAGGAACTATTTACTTTCCTTCTTTTGCTTTCCTTTTACTTTCCTTCTTTCTTCCCCACTACTGCTTTAACACAACCTGATCTTTTTTACAATCAGTTGGTAAATAAATTTTCTGTCTTAAGTTATCAGTTCATTTGCTAAAATCTATTTTCTGTTTACAGATCTTCTACCTGGGACACTTTTCGTCTTGGTAAAGTTTATACCTTATTAGCTTTTATAGAGGACTTGTTGCAAAGGTATTGTCCAAAATATTTAACAACCAAGATTCCTGCAGTCAAAATGAGTTGAAGCATCAGAATGAGCTCTTCCCACAGGGCAGAAGCAGGATTTTGGGAGAACCCCTACAGAGACACCCATTAACTCTTTAGTTATAAAATACAGATCAACCTGGGCAGGGTCCCCAGGGAAGGTTAAGATGGCAGGAGCACACCTGAGTGTTTGGGGCAAAGGTATTTACTAACCAGTGAGGAAGTGCTCAGGAGTGATATTAAAGATATTGCATCCTAGTATAGCATGGGTAGTAGTCAACCGGAACAGACACCGTAAGCAGCAGCCTCTGCTCTTGCCAGTGCCATTTTGGATATAAGCCCCAGTGTGCAGGTGGCTAAATTCTTGGTCTTGTGCTTTACTATTTGAAAATGGTTTCGTTTTTGCATGCACATGGCAAGAGTTTAGCTGTGTACACATCTATTTTCCCCCAGTTCCTTGAAGATGCTTCTTCACTGGTTTTTTTTGTGTCATCTGATGGGAAGACTGTTGCCTAATTGCATGTAACCTGTCTTTTATCATTGATAGTCCTTAAGATGTTCTCATTCTTGATGTTTTGAACTCACCCTGCAATGATTTTATTTTTTATTTTATTTATTTATTTATTTTTTATTTTTTATTTTTTTGGTGTGTGCAATACACTATCAGTATGAGGATTTCGGCTCTTTCTCTTCATTTATTTCTTCTGGAATCCTTGCATTATATCCTCAGTACCCCTTAATTATTCTCTCCTATTTTTCTTTTCTTTGGTCAGGAACTGGGTGAGTTCTTTTTTTCCAATTCAGTAATTCTCTCTTTGAAACTTTCTACCCTAACATTCATTCTTTCAATTGTTTTTTTAATTTTAATGTCTGTATTTTATGTTTCTATTTCTCTTTCAGATGCATTTGTTTCTTGTTTCATTAGTGATTTTTTTGTTTCATACTCTTGTGTTCTTTGGTTTTTTTTTCCCTAAAGATTGTTTTTTTCTTTATTTAACAGAGAGAGAGAGCACAGCAAGGGAATTGGCAGGCAGAGGGACAGGGAGAAGCAGGCTTTCTACTGATTGGGGAGCCCAATGTGGGGCTCCATCCTAAGACCCTGGGATCATGACCTGAGGCCTAAGGCAGATGCTTAAGCAACTGAGCCACCCAGGCTCCCCTTGTTGTTCTTTCTTTTCTTTTTTTTTTTTTTTTTTAAGATTTTATTTATTTATTTGACACAGAGAGAGAGTGAGAGAGCACAAGCAGGGGGACCAGGAGAGGGAGAAGCAAGCTTCCCACAGAGCAGGGAGCAGGATTCCAGCCTGGATCCCAGGACACTGTGATTATGACCCAAGCCAAAGGCAAACACCCAAACAACTGAGCCACCCAGGGGCCCCTATGTGGGTTTCTTTTCCTTTTTTTTTTCTTTGTTAAAGATTTTATTTATTTATTTGACAAAGAGAGACACAGCGAGAGAGGGAACACAAGCAGGGGGGAGTGGGAGAGGGAGAAGCAGGCTTCCCACTGAGCAGGGAGCGCAAGGCAGGGCTCAGTCCCAGGATCCTGGGATCATGACCTGAGCTGAGACAGATGCTTAATGACTGAGTCCCCCCAAGCGTACCCCCACCATGTTCTTTTTTAATAGAAAGGTTATCTTCATGTATCTCTTTGGTATATGAAACAGCAGATTTATTTTCAATTCCTTGTCAAATAATTCCTTAAAATTAGTTTTACCTAGAGAGGGGAAGTGGAACTCATACTCTTTCTTATGTTAGATATTTTAATATGGTTTTGGAATTTTGTTTTGCCGAAGGCTCATTTTTAATTAAAAAAAAAAAACTGTTTCATCTTTTATTTATTTCCTCTTCCTCTTTTTCTCTCCATGCTCACCTCTTCCTGTCTGACTAAATTGCTTTCACCACCTAGCACCCTGGGGCCCACATCCAGAACTGGATGCACAGTGGTATTTTGGTATTCCTGACTTAACTTTGATATTATAGATGCCACCGATTCCTCCTCGTCATCAGGCTTGTCTGAATTCCTACTTCCCAACATTTGTAGCTCCCTGTGAATCCGGACCCCTAAGCAATGTGTGAGCAAACTTTTTTTTTTTAGTCTCTGTGACAAGCAGGAGCGCCAGCCGTGATCTGTGTCCTCCAAGATCTGTTTTGAGTCTGTTTGAGTCTTCATGAACCTTTGGCAGCTGAAGCCTTGGGCGTGGGGATGGAAGGCCACTTGGTATCCAGCAGCAATTCTGTTTTCTTCACAGTGGTATTTTTTTGTTTCTATTCCATGGAAGTATTTATTTTTATGCCTTTTGAACCCAATTTTATCATTTCTATTTTCCCTGTTTATATCCCATTTATTATTGCTGTATGTTTGTAATGGGTGTGGGGAGTGCAGGTGGGAGGGGACATTCTATCAGAGCATGAGGCTGCTGTATCACTGGACTGGACATGGGTTGTTTACTTCACTTATATTTAGTTTGCAAAGTGATCAAATATTACCTTATTCCTCTTTTGATTCCTCTTCATGCTTCTGACCTTAAAGAATGCTCCCTTCCTGATGTTGGATAAATACTCTCTTTGTCCACTTTGTCCGAAGATTTTCCTATTTTACTTGACTCTGTAGCATGTATGTATATGTGTATGTATTTATGTATGTATATATATGTAATTGTTTATTTAGAAGTAGGCTCCACCCCAGCGTGGAGCCCAACTTGGGCTTGAACTCACAGCTCTGAGATCGAGACCTGCACTGAGATCAAGAGTTGGACACTTAACAACCCAGGCGCCCCTGAATCTAGTTTTTAAATTCCACTTGGAACACATTTGAGTATAAAGTATGAGATGGGGAATTTCCTCTTAAAGAGCTAAGATTTTCTCAACACCATTTATTGAAAAACCCTTTCTTTTCTCATTATTATTCCCTAAAGTATTTTTAAATAACAGGGTTTTTTTCTGAGCTATCTGTTCTGTTCTATTACTTTATTTCTCTAGTCACCATCTAATAGCATTCTGCTTTAATTACTGAAGATTTTATATATATGTATATATTTTTTAAGATTTTATGTTATTTATTTGACAGAGCGCACAAGCAGGGGGAGTGACAGGCAGAAGGAAAAGGAGAAAGGGGCTCCCTGCTGAGCAGGGGGTCCAATGTGGGTCTGGATCCCAGGACCCTGGGATCATGACCTGAGCCAAAGGCAGACGCTCAACCAACTGAGCCACTGAGATGCCCTGCTTTTATTTATTTTAATATCAGGTAGAACTAGTCACAGTGCATTTATTTTTTCTTTTCTCAAAATGTGTTTTAACTCTTACCTGTTTAGTTTTTCTCAATAAACTTTATTTCATTTTTCTAATTAAAAAACATCACTTGGGAATTTTAATTAGTATTTGTACTAAACAAATAAAAATTTGTACTAAATTTGGGGATAATTTACAGGAGTATGACATGCATTAATAGGTCATTCTCTAAATCTCCCATTAAAACGATTTTGAGGGGCACCTGGGTGGTTCAGTAGGTTAAAGCCTCTGCCTTCGGCTCAGATCATGATCTCAGGGTCCTGAGATCCAGCCCCGCATTGGGCTCTCTGCTCAGCAGGGAGCCTGCTTCCTCCTCTCTCTGTCTCTGCCTGCCTCTCTGCCTACTTGTGATCTCTGTCAAGTAAATAAATAAAATCTTTTTAAAAAATGGTTTTGATTTTCTTCTTCTAGGTTATATTTATTTTTAAAGGTAATTCTAGCTTTTTAATGTTTTTTTTTCCTTTTTCTATTGTTTTTTAGATAATAATTACTTGTGGCCCATGGGACAACTCTATCTGGTTAAATATTTCTTATGTAGGCTGGAATTTCCATCTCTTTTTTTCTTATTAGTGAAAATATTTAAAGAACCTCTTTGGTTCTGGAAGAACTCCTTGCCCTTTTCGAAAAACTCTGTTCAAGTTTTAGTTCAAAACTTTTAAGTAAAGGGGTGCCTGGGTGGCTCAGTGGGTTAAGCTTCTGCCTTCGGCTCGGGTCATGATCTCAGGGTCCTGGGATTGAGCCCCACATTGGGCCCTCTGCTCAGCAGGGAGCCTGCTTCCCCCTCTGTCTCTGCCTACGTGTGATCTCTCTGTCAAATAAGTAAATAAAATCCTAAAAAAAAAACTTTTAAGTAAAAAAAAAAAAAGAAAAGCTATTAAGTAATTTTTAGTTTTTACTTTCGAATGAAAGCATTGTGGGATTCCTGAAGTAAGGAGGACACGCACAGGAGGCTGGAAGTGAGTTGGGATGAGATTTTGGAGATCTTAGAATGTTTGGGCTCAAGAATTTGGCATTTCTGCACTACAGGAAGTGACAATCCAAGTTCCACATTTGTCCTTAAAAACTCAACTTCCGGAACACACGAAATTCCTGTAAAGCTCATTTTGCGCTACAACACCTAGAAGCACAGTGTTATATTTGAGAATCACTACTTGTTCATTTCCTGTGAGACATGTTTGAATGTAAAATGGGAGGAAAAGCCTTGTATTTCAGTTCCTTCCTGATTTTTTTTTCCTTAAAGGGAGGAGAAAGCATTGCACAGTTATACCCCTCAGTTGAACACAAGCAAAACTCCGCATCTATGCACCACTGTTAAACACAGTCACAGAAACAGCGCTGTAACTATAAACACATAAAACATTTGTTATTGCTAGAAAGGCAGAGTTACAACTGGTAAAGATTCTTTGTAATGTTATTTAAAACCTGAGAAATCTGTAGTTTTGGTTGTTTTCCCACCAAGCTGAAAGGACTTCTTCTTCCCCCACCCCCCGCCCTTAAATCTTGGATTTAATTTTTCTTGGTCGAAGGCCCAATGCACCAACAGTGGTGAGTCAGAAGGGACGCCTGAAATCGTTCACGTACAAGTTATCTGTGTTCATGCCTTATCTTTCTTGGATGGCCAGAACTGTCTCCTGTTCATCTATTTATTCCACAAAAGCCCAGCCAAGTTCCTATATTAAATGTTTGCTGAATTATATTAACAAGGTTTCAACTCATCTGTCAAAACTGTGAGACAACAGATAGCATTTTGTGATGTATATGTTGATGTGAACTTAAGGTTTGTAGTTAGAATCATAAGGCCAGAAGTAACCCAGAAATTTCCTTATCCCTTTCCTCAACTGGAAGAATTGCCCAATGAATGCTATCAGCTGCTGATGAAAAATCTCTGGTGAAGATATTTTTCTCAAAATATGAATAACAAAGTAAAAACATTTCCTTGTAGAAAGTGATCATCATTATCTAGAAAAAAACTGAATTACACATGAAATAGTGATATCCATCTTTCAGGGGTGAGATAGACTAACAGATGCAGGATCACTAAGCCCCCTCTCCAAAACTCTTTAAAAAATTAAAAAATAGGGACGCCTGGGTGGCTCAGTTGGTTAAGCGGCTGCCTTCGGCTCAGGTCATGATCCCAGCGTCCTGGGATCAAGTCCTGCATCGGGCTCCTTGCTCGGCAGGGAGCCTGCTTCTGCCTCTGCCTGCCTCTCTGTCTGCCTGTGCTCACTCTCTCTGACAAATAAATAAATAAAATCTTTTAAAAAAATTTAAAAAATAGGTTGGCCAGTAAATAATATCCTAGCAATGTGCAAAACTAAGGAAAGCCACACATTTTGAAGGATGTCATCCTGCCATAGATTGAGGGGATTTTAGGAGTCTTGTCACTTCTCTCTTCTACCCTACCCTCCGCAGTCCTTGGTGGCCTCCAGAGCACTTCTCAGAGCTGCTACAAGTACCCCTGTAATAGCTTCTGTTGGCCATAAATATGGGTATCAAGTCCAGAGAGTGTAAGAGGTTGGGTAGAAAGGGTTGAAGCAAAATTGTTACCAAAGTTTGTCATTGACACCAACCAAAAGAGAAGAAAGATATGCCCTAGGTATGTTTTTGCAAGGGGTGACTTGTTGTTGCTCCACACTAAAGAAACGGGATTCTGAGAACTCTTCCTCCCTGGGGCTCCTAGACATTCTTCATCCTTTCATCATCACCATGTATCTCCCCTCAACCACTCTCCAGTGCTGGATTGGAAAGTAGCCTAAGATAAGATTCTTAAAAATAGATTGGTGGTTGCCAGGGGCGGGGGGCTAGGGGGATAGGGAGATGCTCATCAGAGAATACAAATTTCCAGTCATAAAATGAATAAATTCTGGGGATCTGATGTATGACATAGTGATTATAATTAATACTGTTGTGTACTTGAAAATTGCTAAAAGAGCAGATCTTAAATATTCTCACTTAAATATTCTCATATACACGCACATGGATGATAATTATGGGAGGTGATGGATGTGTTAATTAACCTTATTATAACGATTATTCTGAAATGTATACCTATATCATATTATACCATTGTTCACCTTAAACTAATACAATGTTATATGTCAGTTATATCTCAATAAACCTGGGGAAAAAAAGACATGGATCTCAATGTGCTTGTGGGTCTGCTGGTGGAGATTCATTTAATCATTCAACATTTTTGCAGCACCTATGAGCCACAAATATATGACAGAAGGCAGAGGGTTTGCCAAAGGAATTGTGCAGCTACTCCATGCAGTGAGAGTTAGAAAATGATACTCATATGTTGGGTGGCCTGGGAAGGCATTGACAAAGCACTCATGATTAGCTGGGACTCATGGAACAAGTAGGACTTGGACTGGAAGAGAGAGAGATGGTGATGGCTGGAAGTGAGAAGGCATGAGTAGGAGATCCAAGAGAACTCAAGCTAGAAAGGGAGATCTGGGCCTATTTGGGGAACACATGGAGGTTTGGAAATGTGAGAGGGAAGGGAAAGTGTGGTAGGCAGAATAATGCCCCCCCAAAAGATGTCCCCGTTCTAGTTCCCGATTCTGTGAATATGTCACCTTAAATGACAGATGGAGCTTCACATATGTGAGAAGGTTGAGGATCTTGAGATAGATTTTCTGGGTTATCAGGGTGGACCCAGTGCATTCACAAGAGTCCTTATATACAAGAGGGAGGCAAGAGGGTCAAAGAAGATGTGACTGAGAAAGCAGAGCTTGGAGGGATGGGAGGCAAGGAAATGGATTGTTTCCTAGAGCCTTCAAAAGAAATACAACCCTGCCAACCTTGTCTGATCATTTTCCTTTCTAAATGTTAAAATCTGAATTTACTTTTCTTTAAGAAAATCTGTATAATGACTTTAAAAGGAGATTTCTCTTTGCTCTTTAGATCTCTTGTGCCATGTTAAACTCATCATTAAGACCAAATTTATACCCTAAAAGGGTGCATTTTGTGCTATGTGAATTATATCTCAACTTAAAAACAAATTCAAGGGTGCCTGGGTGGCTCAAGTGGGTTAAAGTCTCTGCCTTTAACAGAGGGTCCTGGGATCTGCTCAGCAGGGAGCCTGCTTCCCCCCCTCCCTCTCTGCCTGCCTCTCTGCCTACTTATAATCTCTGCCTGTCAAATAAATAAATAAAATCTTTAAAAAAAAATTCAGACTCTTTAGTTAAGATCCCTGGAAAGAAAGTAAATGTTAAATTTTACCCTAAAATCAAGACTAAAGTCACTGTTGAAACAAAGGTTATGTTTTACACAGCGTGTCAAAGGAAAATTATGCCTACTTTATGACGATTACCCTGGAAAATCCCTTGAATTGTCCAGGATATAGTAATATCAGAATTAGTATATTCTTTACCGTTGCTTAAATCCAGCACAGCCAGCCTTTATTCCAGGAGTCCGTCACTGTTTCTATTGTAGGCAACAGATGAAGTTGTTGGCTTGCATGTCAGTCCTAGGTTGTGTGAAAAATGCAATTTGAATGTGCATTCTTGACTTGTCAGAAATTACAGCGGTCTGTAATAAATAAAATCTTTTAAAAAAAGAAAATTACAGCGTGCCTGGGTGGTTCAGAGGGCTAAGCCTCTGCCTTTGGCTCAGGTCATGATCTCAGAGTCCTGGGATCGAGCCCCGGATCAGGCTCTCTGCTCAACGGGGAGCCTGCTTCTCCCTCTCTCTCTGCCTGCCTCTCTGCCTACTTGTGATTTCTCTCTCTGTTGAATAAATGAATAAAATCTTAAGAAAGGAAGAGAAATTAAAGCCATACATGCTGCAATTTCATTGTATTGTTAAATTCTACTATATACCTCAGATTCTTTCATCTAGTCACTGTCCTCACTTCTGTTCAGCTTAAGATTAAATTCAACTGTCTAGCCCTAGTGAACCTCACCATTCTTTCTGTATATCATGGGTGCCCCTGCAAAAAAAAACAGGAGCCATAGTCTTAACATGTTCTATTAACACATAGTCTTAACATGTTCTGTTTTTCTCTTTTTTTATTTTTAAAATACTTTTTTAAAAAAGATCTCATTTATTTGAAAGAGAGAACACATGTGCGAGTGCGGGAGGGGAAGTAGAAGAGGGAGAGGATCTCAAGCAGACTCCACACTGAGCCAGGAGCCCAATGTGGGGCTTGATCTCACAGCCCTGAAATCATGATCTGAGCTGAAACCAAGAGTCAAACACTTAACCACCTGAGCCACCCAGGCACCCCTCATGCATTATTTCTTTCTGCCTCTTTTTTTTAATTATTTTTATTTTTTTAAAGATTTTATGTATTTATTTATTTATTTATTTATTTTTTAAATATTTTATTTATTTACTTATTTATCAGAGGGAGAGAGCGAGCACAGGCAGAGAGGCAGGCAGAGAGGCAGAGGGAGAAGCAGGCTCCCTGCCGAGCAAGGAGCCCGATGTGGGACTTGATCCCAGGACGCTGGGATCATGACCTGAGCCGAAGGCAGCCGCCTAACCAACTGAGCCACCCAGGCGTCCCGATTTTATGTATTTATTTGACAGAGAGAGAGATCACAAGTAGGCAGAGAGAGAGGAGGAAGCAGGCTCCCTGTTGAGCAGAGAGTCCGACTCAGGGCTCGATCCCAGGACCCTGCGGACTAGATCCCAGGACTCTGGGATCATGACCTGAGCCGAAGGCAGAGACTTTAACCCACTGGGCCACCCAGGTGCCCCTAACCCTTTTTTTTTTTTTTTAAAGAGAGACAGTGTGAGGGGGGGGGGGGGAGGACAGAACGGGGGAGGTGTGGGGCAGAGGGAGGATGAGAGAGAATCCTAAGCAGGCTCCATGCCCACTGCAGAGCCCAACACAGGGCTGGATCTCACAACCCTGAGATCATGACCTAAGCCAAAATCAATCAGACACTTAACTAAATAAGCCACCCACATGCCCCTCTTTTTTTCTATTTTTTTAAACACAGTTGAGATCAGCCTGTATAAATTGACATACAATTTCACTTTTCTGGTATTATAAATAATGCTGCAGTAGATGTATGTGAACGTAATTCTTGACCTGTCCAACTGTACTTTTTCACTTTTGAAATTTTGCAATAACAATAGATTTAAACAAGCAGTTACAGGAAAGTTGGAAGTACAGTTCAAAGAATTTTATTTGCCCTAATCATTTGAGAGTACGCTATCAACCCCTAAATATTTGTTTCCCTAAGAACACTCTCCTAAATGACCCTAAAATAACAACCCAAACCTAGAAATTCACACTGATATACCACTACTGCTTAGTAACACTTAGTGCTCATTCAACTCTGCCCAAATCTGCCAGTGCTGCCGTGAGAGCAGAAGCATCCAATTCAGAATCAGGTCTTACCTTGGGTGACATGCGTCTCTTTAGCCACTACACACTGGAACACTGGCTCAGCCCCCCTTAATCTCCTGGACTCCATAGTCTAGAAGAATACAGCCCGTTATTTTGTAGAATGACCCTCAGTTTGGGTTTGATTGATGTTTCCTCATGATTAAAATCAAGTTTATCTTGGATTTTTGGCAAGAAGAACCCAGGACTGAGGCTGAGCTCTCATTGGATCCCCCCAGGTGGTGCATGATTTAACTTTGTCTCGTTACTGCTGACGTCCACTAGGATCATTTCTTTAAGAAGTGTCTGCCAGGCTTCCTCACTGTTAAACTACTCTTTTCCCCTTTGTAAGTGGGAAATATTTTGTGGGATTGTCCTTTAAAAGTATACAAAGATCCCATTTCTTATTAAACTTTCCATTTATTTATTCATCCTTGTACCTTGCTGTGGACTTGTAGATTCTTGTTGTATTCATTGGGTTATAATCCACTGATATTATCATTTATGCTCAAATTGTCCTGGATTTGGCAGTTGGGGAACCGTCCAGCTGGCTTTCGTGTCCTTTGGCCTGTCCCCTTTATTCTTTGAGTGCCTTTTTGTTTTCTGGTATAGCAAAATATTGTAGGCTTTCCTTGTACTTTCCTTGTACCAACCCTGGATTCAACTATTTCTCCAAGGAAATCTGACTCTCTTTAGTGGGAAATGGTATTTAAAAGCCAAGATCTAGGCACTAGATGTACTCTTTGCTATTGGCATTTCACTGGCCAACAGACAGCACAAACACACACACAGACATTTACATCTCAAATTATTTCTATCCTCATCTATAAAACCATCAGTTAACCCTGGTCCACCTAATTCCAATTCAGTGTCTTTTCATACTGTTCTCTGGTAGGAAAAACCAGGCTTGCATGATCTTTAAAATATTTGCTTATTTGATCAGTTCCCTATATGTTACTGCCCTGGGTTGCATGGTAGGCACACCCGCCCCCCAAAAGATTTGTTCACATCCTAAACCCGGGAGACTGTGGATGTGACTTTATTTGGAAAACGGGGCTCTGCAGATGAGATCATGTTGGATTATGAGTAAGCCCCAAATCCATTGACCACTGCCTTTATAAAAGACATACACACAGGGAGACACACAGGGAGAAGAGGGGAAGGCCACCTAGAGACAGAGGCAGAGACTGGAGTACTGCAGCCATAAGCCTAGAGATGCCAGTAATTGCCTAAAGCTGGAAGAGGCAGGAAGGGATTCTCCCCTAGAGGCTTCAGAGGTGGCCCGGCCTTGCAGACATCTCGTTTTCAGACTTCTGTCCTTCGGATCTGGAAGAGAATAGATTTCTCTCCTTTCAAGCTACCAGATATGTGGTCATGTGTTATAGCAGCCCTGGGAACCTCACAGTCCCTCTGCTGCCCCATCTCCCAGGCCAAGGCTCTCCTTTCTCAGCTCCAGCTCCGAGCCCTCCATTCTGGGCCACTTCCCACCTTCCTTATGGATGTCCTCCTCACCCCCCACTTGAGCTAACACACCCCACTCCAGGCCACCTTCTGTGTAGATGTCCTCCTCACAATGTGGCCAGATAAAATACAGGATGGTCCAGTTAAATTTGAATTTCAGATAAACTACAAATAATTCATACAAGATTTGAGACACGTTTATACTAACAAAATATTCAGTTTGTCAGAAATTCAAACTTAACTGGGTGTCATGTTTTGCTTTGCTAGCTTTTTTATTTTTTCCCCTAAGTCTGGTAACCCTATCTCCTCACCCTACTCAGGCCAGGACCTTCACCCCTGATCTCCCAGGCCACCTCTCCCCGGGCAGGCTCAACACTCCAGGGCGGCTGGACGTTTGCACCAGGCTGCCCCCCTGCTGGGGTACCCGCTCTCTCTGCTCAGACTCTAGTGCCCTACGCTGGACCACGGCAGCTCCCCACGCAACCTCCTACCACCACAGACACATACCTTGTTTGTGCTCCACTTCATGGATTCAAGACTGAATTATTTAGGAAGAGAAGAGAAAGGAAGGAAGAGAAATAGAAGAAGAGTGATGATTCTTTTAAGTGTGGCTTCCTTTCTCCCTAGAGTAGATTTTTTTTTATGTGAGGAAATGACCCGTATTAGAGTTCTCCAGAGAAACAGAACCAATAGGATATAACGTGTGTGTGTGTGTGTGTGTGTGTGTGTGTGTGTATCATAATATATATACATTGTATGTGCATGTATCATAGTGTATACATTGTAGGAATTGTAGGAATTACAGCAATTGGCTGACGTGACTATGGAGGCTAAGAAGTCCCACAGTCTGACCTCTGCAAGCCGGAGACTCGACAAAACCAGTGGTATTAATTCAGTCTGTCTGAAGTGTGTGCGGTGGGTAGTGATGAGCTGAGTGTAAGTCCTGCAGTCCAAAGGCCCAAGAACCAAGAGCTCTGATGTCCAGGGGAAGGTGGACATCCCAGCTCGAGAAGAGAAGGCCAAGAATTTGTCTTTCCTTCACCTTTTTCTGTTCCACTCAGTCCCTCAGCAGATTGGATGCTGCCCACCCACCCCAGTGAGGGTGGGTCTCCTTTACCCAGTGTACTGAATCAGGTACTAATCTCTTCCAGAGATGCCCTTGTGGACAACACCCATAAATAATACTTTACCAGCTACCTGGGCATTCTTTAGCCCGGTCATGTCGACACATAAAATTAACTATCACATGGCCTGTGTGGGAAATTGTTGGCCCTTTGTCAGCCATTAAGTAGAAAATGAATTATGTTTTTGAGGATTACCCGAGGATAGTGAGATTTTGAAAAGTTCAAATGCTGGGAGAAATATCATTTGAAGGGACTTCAGTATCTTCTCTTTTGACCTCCTCCCCATTTTTCAGCTTCTATCTTTGTTACTGCCTCTCATGTTTCAACCTTGTGTCTACTCAGGATTTTTATGAGTTTTCTGAATAAGGACCCATGAGCGCCAAATGAGAATTTCCCACCTCTTCCCAAAAGTCATTGTCTCAGCTTCAACCAATCCTTTGATTGAAAGAGAAAAAAGGGGTGGGGGAATATTTAATACCAGATCCAGTGTATCCACTAAATATTGCAAAGAAACCAATAATCAGTAATCCCTCTCAGAGTGATTTTCCTGCCGGGTTCAGTTGCTCTCCTCTGGGATCATCAGATGACCCCAGACCATCTCTCCAACATACACACTAGCCATCCCTCAGCGCCATGATCTTGCAGATCTGCGTTTTTCGTGTGCTCTTTGGCGCATCCTGCATCACCATCCTGTGCCCGGGCAGGGGCCAGAGCTGAGGCCTGGCCCCTCTCTTCTCTGCTCACTTTCTGTCACCGGCACAGCTCCGTTCCTCTTTGTACCATAGGCTTGTTGCTCATGGCCCCTTCCCTTTCCACTCCCTGCTGTTTCCTGCTCTTCACCCATGGAACTGTGACCCTGGACAGGTCCTTCTCTTCAGGCTGAAGCCAAGTGAAGAGCCTTCCCGGCCTTTAAATTATCTGCTTAGCCCTTTTGACTCATCCATATAACTTTTACAAAATTATAGGGCCAAAAACAAACTTCAAGCAGTGTTTGGGGCTGAAATAGCAAGCAAATCAGAAACTCTGATTTAGGGAAGAAGCTCCATTTCCTACATGCTCTCTAGTTATGTTTTTTAATTTACAGTCCAGCCACTCACCACCATAAATTAAAAGGCTATGGTTAGAGCACCCATTTCTGATCCAATATATCACAAATCCAAGTAAGCCAGTCATTGCTTAGTATGCTCGTGTCAGTGTTTATAGCCATAGGAAGCAATAAATGACAAGGGCTATCGTGCAATAAAGCTGTTACCACACTGTGAGAAAACCTCCATCTATTAGTAGCTACACCATAGCTACGCCAGCCTCATAAATTCAGATGCCTTTTCTATGTCGGAATAGTTTTCCATCATAAGTGAGGTGCCCAGTAATGTTTGTCTTTCCGAAGATTTGTCACAGTCATTTCTACCATTCCTGCATGAATCACGCTGCTTCATCTGTTATGACTTAGAACATTGTGGCCAGTGGTCCACGGAAGCCAAAAGTGACAAGTGCACAGTTGGCTCATGTGAAAACCCATGTGGACTCATTTCAGGAGTAACGGGGAAGATTTACGGTGCTAGGGCAGTGATATCTGTGGGAATTCTAGCCGTGGTGGAGCTGGGACACGGAGCAATCAGGAGAAGGTTAGATCCACCGACTGAGCTAAGAGAAGGTCTGGAGAGAAGCACTGAGTGGAAACCATGGTTGCGAAGGAAAACCTGTGGCAGGGGAAAGCTTCAGGTCAGGGCTGACTTGGATGCCCTAGATTTGCCCGTGGGACATTGGGGTCCTTCAGCACTGAGCAGCTTCTGCCCTGAAGTGCATAGTGAAGCCAATGAGGTGACGGGTGACTAAAATAGCTTACAAAAATCTTGGTAATGTTCTACCCAGCAAGAAACAAATTTTATGTCTTTTTTTTTTTTTAATCATTATCCTTTTCTTTAGGTGTCACATATTTGAGTAAAACTCATTTTATTGATGTAGATAAAAATCAGAAAAAAAAAATCAGAACCTCTTGATCAGTTATCCCTGGGTTGTGCTTGTCTATCCCCGGTATTCTCCCCACCCCCACCAATAAGGAGGACATGGGTGCAAATGCCCGCAATCTCAGGAGCGAGAGTGACCACTATCATGGAACAGAGACAGAAGGTGAGGGATGCCCCATTGAGTTAGGTTTCACTTTCCTTCTGTTGGGCTCTTTGCCTCAGCTCCGGGCTGGACTCCCGGTGAGGGAGGAAGCCCAGTTCAGTTCCCTATTATGGTAACTGGGCAGCCACAGCCACATACTTTATACAATATGTTTCATCTGGGTGAAACCGCACTTTGGAATTAATCATAAGAAAAATTGTGGGAAAGATGCAGAAGGTCAATTTAGTTTCCTGCTTGTTGTCATGAAACATGGTGTCTGCTTTTTAAGAATTAATTTGTTGGGGCACCTGGGTGGCTCAGTGGGTTAAAGCCTCTGCCTTCGGCTCAGGTCATGATCCCAGGGTCCTGGGATCGAGCCCCACGTTGGGCTCTCTGCTCCACAGAGAGCCTGCTTCCTCCTCTCTCTCTCCCTGCCTGCCCCTCTGACTGCTTGTGATCTTTGTCTGTCAAATAAATAAATAAAATCTTTAAAAAAAAAAAAAAAGAATTTGTTAATGATTTGGTGTTGAGGGTGTCTTTTGATGTTGTGAAGAGGGTGGTGAATACAGTTCAGAGAAGCTTCTTAGGCTCGACACACATAAAGCATGACCTTCTTAGAGCATTTCTACCCAGTGAAGAATTTAAGGAAATGAAGATCATCCTATTATACATCAAAGAGCCTTTAGTTTACTTTTTCAGTTAATTTATTTTAAGTAATCTCTCCACCCAACGTGGGCCTTGTACTCATGACCCTATGATCAAGAGTCACACACTCTACCAATTGAGCCAGACAGGTGCCCTTTGCCTTGAGTTTATTTTAAAAGATGAAAAATTGGGAAAACTTAGATGCTCTAACCGTTGTTAATGATTAGTCTCTTGTGACTCTCTTCAAAGGGGACAGCAACACAGCAGGTGTGCTAACAATACAGGCCGAGGTGCTCTTCTCTTGAACACTGCTTGAGGACTCAAAATTTAGCTGAGGTAGCTCTTCCCACTCCAAGCCACAGCCACAAGATTCCTGAATAAAATGCAATAACCTTAAAAATATATAGACAGTTTTTGAAACACCTAGGTGACCGAACAAAAGATGGAACTCAAAATGAGAGCAACAGGTGTATGAGATGACGACAGAGTCCCAGGGCCACTATATCCAGACATAGGTCCTAACGGCCATGGACTGGCGTTACGAAGACAGAGGCTGTGACCAATGGCTCACACCAGGTAGGAAGCTGGAATCAAGACCTTTGCTTCAGAGCACAGCCCAGGGAGGGCTGACCCTCCGAGAAAAAAATGTTGCCCACACTGTACCCAGGGCCCACAGGAAGCTTATGCCTCTGTCACTTTGTGTGTAAGACGTGGAAACCCCATGCAAAGATCTAAGATCTGAATTTATACTGTCCACATGGGATGAGACTCCCAACCCTAGAGGTTAATATAAAAATGGGCCCTGAATGGGATGGAGTTCCCAGAGAGCCATGGCTGAAGCAAATGCAAAATCTTTCTTTGAGGACACTTTTATAACTCAGGGCCCATGGAACATTTAAAGAAACAATGCACCTCGCTAAAGATATGCTCACAATGAAAAATTACAGACCACATGAGGAAAGGATCCAACGGGAGGGAGCCAGGAGAAAGTGGAAGAATGAGCACCCCAAGAACTTGAGATAATGGAATGATACAATAAAACAATCAGGAGATTATAAAGTAAGAAAACAGAGGAAGAGATGACATGGTAGATTGCTAGCAAAAGAAAGATGTTAGAATATGACAGCACATATTTATTTATTTAAATATTAATATTATTAATAATATAAGTCCCATAAGTCACCAATTCATGATGGATTGAAACTGAAACCAAAACATTTGAAGGTAAGCTTGAAATTTTTTGATCACTCTACTTGGGAATAGATTACCTGCAGGAATTATGGAAACTCGATTATGTGATTCTCAGAAGATCATAGTTAAAACTCCCCAATGGGTTTAGCTTATCTCATAAATGTAAAATGTTTTCACTGATTTTGAGCTGCAGTATGAATAAATTTTGTCCAAGGAATGTCTTCTAGTTTTTCATTTTTTTCTAATTATCAAAATAATACATCTTCATTATTTGAGTCAAATTGTGAAATATGAAAAAGCAGAAATAAAGAGTCTCACTACCCTGAAACACTATTCACATTTTAGCATATTCCTTTCCAGTTTTGCTTCTATTCAGTGTACCCTTATGGAACTCAACTTATACTGAAATAAAATTGCCATTCCTTTTATTTTATAAATTCTACATTATGTCATAGGCATTTTTCCATCTTCTGAAACATGTTATTAGTAAAGTTTACATGGTTGCATAATATTTTCTTATGGTTAGGGTTGCCTGGGTGGCTCAGTCTGTTAAGCATCCATCTCTCAGTTTCTGCTCAGGTCATGATCTCGGGGTTGTGAGATCAAGTCCTGTGTCAGGCTCTGTACTCAGCGTGGAGACTGCTTGAGTTTCTCTCTCTCCCCCTCTCCCTGCTTATTGTCTCTTTCTCTGTCAAATAAATAAATAAAATTTTTTTTTAAAAATTTCCTCATGGATATACCATTTGTTTCATAATTCTCTTATTTATTTACATTGCCTCCATGTTTTCATTGTTCTAACTCTGCAATAAATATCTGTGCATAGATCTTGGCTTATGGGATTGACTATGTCCTGAGGCTATATCTATGTTCTTAAACCAAGGGACAATTTGGAGCACCTGGCTGGCTCAGTTGGAAGAGCACACAACACTTGATCTCAAGGTTGTAAGTTCAAGTCCCATGTTGGGTATAGAGATAATTTTTTTAAAAGGTGGAGGGACAAGCCTTGATGTTTTACAATTTATGTTTTCAAATGTGTTTTATTTCACTTCAACAGAATTCACTAAGTACCTGCTATGTGCCATATAACCTTTCTGTATACACCTATTATTGTGTGTTTCTTTTTCTTTTGACTGTCAGAATCATCATATGCCCTGTAGAAAATCTGACATGCATTCATGAATGCTTCTGTGTGTCTAAAAAGGCAAGAGCAGGAAAAAGGAAGCATCAGGGAAATTCAGCTACCTTCTATGTTCAGCTTTTAGGATCCAAGTCAGCAAGGAGAAAACTCTAGAAGAATTTTTGTGGGGTACTTAAAACTTTTGCAAAACAAATTTCCTGATTAGATGGAAAGGTGAGTGTTGTTTTAATCTGTTTGAGCCTTAGAACAGGCCTGTGTTAAATCAGCAATGTGCATCACATGACCCCCTTCCCAGACTTTCTTCCTATTATAAAAATACTAGGATTTGATAACAACTTTTGTAGCTGCTTTCAAAAACTATGTTACCTTAGCAAAATGTTTATTCAACCAAAACATACACCTCTCAGGATGAAGTTTGCAAACTCCAGGTCTTCATGACCTATCTCAAATAAGAGAAGCAACACTAACCCTTGAGCAAATGAACCAAATTTACTCCACAGCAATAATCTCCCAGAAAACCTCAATTAAATAATACTAATAAATGGAACCTATTTCAAATAAGCCAAAAACTGATTCTGTCTTGTGCATATAAGTAGATATACTATTTTGTTTGTTCAGGTCCTGCAATAGAGAAAGAATTTAAAAGTCACAACACTAAAACCTAGAAATAAGGGAAGGGGTTGTGGATAAAGCAGAGGAGAAACGAGGAAAGGAAATTTCAGTTGTTGTGTTCTTTGCTCCAGTGCTTGGTTCTTTTTTTTTTTTTAAGATTTTATTTATTTGTTAGAGAGAGAGCGAGCACAGGCAGACAGAGAGGCAGAGGGAGAAGCAGGCTCCCCGCCAAGCAAGGAGCCTGATATGGGACTCGATCCCAGGACTCTGGGATCATGACCTGAGCCAAAGGCAGCCGCTTAACCAACTGAGCCACCCAGGCGTCCTGTGCTTGGTTCTTCTAACACAGAGCTACGGGGCTGAGGGGGCGGTGGGTATGGTTATGCACTTACATATGGAGTAATCCTAGGGGCCACCATTCACAGTGAGGCCCGGCTGAGGCCTCAAGAATTGTAAGGCAGTTTGTGATTATGTAAATGTCTGTACATATATGTAAACTATAATAAACTGAGATAACTTCAGAAAGAAGAAATGAGGGGCACCTGAGTGGCTCCCTCAGTTAAGTGTCTGCCTTCGGCTCAGGTCATGGTCCCAGGGTGCTGGGATCAAGCCCCACATCGGGCTCCTTACTCCCTGGGGAACCTGTTTCTCCCTCTCTCCCTTCCCCTGCTTTTGTCCCCTCTCTCTGTGTGGGTCTCTCTGTGTCAAATAAATAAATAAAATATTTAAGAAAAAAAAAAGAAGAAGGAAGAAATGACGTGGATGATTGTGTGAAAAGACTCATTGCTGAAGAGAAAAGAAAAGGGCCAGTGGTGTATATACAGTTCAGGAAAATGCAACATTTCTTTTTCAGGAGCGAAATCTTTTGTGCAGTGCACGCATCTGGGCTGGCACCATTGCCAAATTTTTGAAGGGCTGCTGTCAAAGCTGAGGCTAAGAATGTATGTCAAGACGTAATTTAAGAAAATAGAAATGACTGCCGCTTAGCACTTCAATAAGTCCTCAAACCATGTTCAGTGGTAAGGAAGAGGAAACTCAAAATGAATAACAGGAAAGCTACAGGCTGGTTTTCACTCTGCAGAAACGGTTTCTCTGGTGCTTCCAACAGCTGGCCTGTCACTTGGACCTTTCCAACTACTGGCCTACACAAATGACTTAAAAACATGTGGAGTTGGGACCCGTGAGGATGGATTCTGACCTATGTCATCCAACACGGGCAAGCCTGTAACGAGTCGGACTTGCCACAAGGCTGTTGGAGGCCTGCGAGGGCTGGTTTCTGGAGACGGCAGCCTCACGTGCTCACCCTGGAAGGGGCAGGATGACACAAGGAGAGGGTGTCATCCAGTTCTCCGCTCCTGTGTGTCTAACGGACAACGTGCTATGTTTATGCAGTGTTTCTCCTACTTCAGGACCTGATTAATTGGGTTCCCACTAGGTGTTTACTTTTCCCTTGGAGTCACTATTCACCTTTAGAAACCATACCAACTTTTTCTGTGCAATAAAATGGAAAGAGAAAAAAAAGAAAAGAAGAAAAAAATAAAAAATAAAGGAAAAGAAAAAAAAAATGGAAAGAGAATGAGCTTGGGAGTCAGGCCAGACCAGGCTTTGAACCCTGAGCAAATGGCCCGTGCCTGACTTTTCTCATCTGAAAAATGGGACAACGATGAGCTCCTGCAGGAGGAGTAATGACCACATGAAGATCATTTGATACAGAGCCTGGCACCTAAAAGGCTCAAAGAAAATGTAACTTGTGTTGAGCAGCTGTTTAGTAAGGAAGAGGTAAAGCTTGGAGCCAGAGTTAAGGGTTCGTCATGTGACTTACAGCTTTGTGGCCTTTGGCAGGTCACTTCAACTCTGCACTTCAGTCTTCTCATCCCTAAAATGGGAAGAATGAGAGCACCTGCTTTGTGGAGAGTCATGAGGAATGAATGAGTTAATATCTGTACAGTGCCTGGCACATGGTAAGTTCTCAATAAAAATCTCAGCCATTCACTAGAATAAGAATTAACAAATTACTTTTCCTAGCCCATGAGATTGTTGGGAGGTTTATATAAAATGACCCATGGGGGGTGCCTGGGTGGCTCAGTGAGTTAAGCCTCTGCCTTAGGCTGGGGTCATGGTCTCAGGGACCTGGGATCGAGCCCTGCATCGGGCTTTCTGCTCAGCGGGGAGCCTGCTTCCCCCTTTCTCTCAGCCTGCCTCTTTGACTACTTGTGATCTCTCCTCTCTCTCTCTCTGTCAAATAAATAAATAAAATCTTTTAAAAATATAAAAAATAGGGACGCCTAGGTGGCTCAGTTGGTTAAGAAGCTGCCTTCGGCTCAGGTCATGATCCCAGCGTCCTAGGATCGAGTCCCACATCGGGCTTCTTGCTCGGCAGGGAGCCTGCTTCTCCCTCTGCCTCTGCCTGCCACTCTGTCTGCCTATGCTTGCTCTCTCTCTCTCTAACAAATAAATAAATAAAATCTTTAAAAAATATATATATATATAAAAAATAAAATGACCCATGGGAGTGCTTAACTAGCAAACCTTTAGCTCATATTAAGTACTCCATTAGAGTTACGTATTATATTGGTGATTATTACTACTATGATTATTGGTATCTCACTATACTGTATAGTTCTGCAATATAAGGCAAACTTCTGCATTTCTAACAACAATGATGTGTTACAGGGTAATTAATTAGATGCTATTATGAGTTGGTAAAAACAGCATTTTCACATGTGAAATTGAAAAGGGTTGCAATAATAGAACTAAAGAAAATACAAAATTTATTAGCCTTTATGGAAATGTCTCATTTTCCTACTTTCCAAGTCCCCGTAGCACAGATTTTCTGAGTTTTCAATGCTTTGCCGTCTGAGTTAAAGATACATTTTTTTTTCCTTCAACGTAATTTGAGTCAGTCCCCTGGTATTTAGCTGAATTGAACTCCGGTATTTTGGAACGGTGTTTGTTGACACAAATATATTTGGCATCACTGGGGAACCTAAAACTACATACAGCCAGTGTCATGATCCCTCAAACTCAAGATGACAGCAATATTATGAAATACAAACGTTGCTAAAAAGTTTTATGCTGTTATTTCTCTCCGGAACACAGGCACATTCGTGTCTGGGGTAGCAATGGCAGTTACAAAGATCAAACTATAATTTTGTGAACATTCTTAACAGAGTAACACGAGGTACTTTGCCATTTTGCTCAAGCAAAGAGGAATGAGAATCTGGTAATATACAGCAAAACCTGCGTAACTTTCCACTCACCTTACCTGATGGTGAGATGACCACGTAGGGTGAAAATCAGCTGCCTTGCTCTCACTTCACCCCAGAGGCTTATCTGATTCTCCCTCAACCTGGAGGATGTGGATTCACACTTGAGGTTTTGTTTTGGTCTTGCTTAGATATTTCTAATCTAGAAAATTCCCTGACAGCTCAGTGAAATAAAAAATCTAAGAATTCAGAAGCTGGCTGGCCTGAGCAGAACATTTGAACTCTGGATCTTCTGCAACAACACTATATTTTTCTAAGTCAAGAAGTAACATGAGGAGGCCCGTCTGGTGAATGACCAGACTTTGTCACCTTGCCTCGGTTTCAGGTTTTCATACGGTCTTTCAGAGGTCAAGAGAGGCACAGGCCACTTCCATACGAAAGCGAACCAAACCAACACAAAACAAAAGGAAGAAGAAAAAGAAATGCCAAAATAGGGTTACAACATTTGTGGTGTATTTTAAATGTATCTAAGAAGTAAACAATTTCAACCCACATGTACTCACCCCGCACACATTCAGTTCAATGCAGTTATGTTATTCCCAAGATGATTAAGGGAATTATTAGAGGATGTATTAAAACTACTGTTTCATCATCCACGACTGACGTGGCCCAGTAATGAGACACAGAGTTAAGTTGGGAGGAAATCATCTTCCTTCTTCAAATCCACCAATGCTTCTCTATACATATAGGTATAACCCGGAGGCACTGAGGTCCTTTGTGACCGAGAGGACCCCAGCCAGTGACCCTCCTGGTGGTCCCCTTCTTAAGCCTGGGGTGTTTGCTCTTGGCACTATCCAGCGGCCTGTCTTTATAACGTCAGCTGTCATCTGTGGTCAGGTAAACAGTTCAGCCCAAGAGTCTGGGCTGAACTGGGACCCTTACTAATGGCATCCATTTGTTTTTTTTCCAGTTCTGTGTGTTTATTGCACTGGAGAAAGAGAATCAGATTGATCTCTTAGTTTCATGAAGCAAGTAACAGTCAAAACGCAGCCTAGAACAGATTAAGTATAGGTTGATAGAGGCAGTTGGCCTTGGGGGGAGGATAGTACTGACCTTCAGCAGGAGGCAAACGTATGCATATCGTTAAAGGAAGGTACTGATGAGGGCTCCTGCCAAGAGAGAAAACCCCTCAGGAACCTAAGAAGAGTCTGGAAACTAATAAAAGCTTCCTTAGAGGGGTACACAAGTCGAAGTTCGGTCCAACCCTGAGCTAGTTACTGCCCCTGTGGCCGTTACGTCTGATTTGACAGAAGGCATGAGGCTTCAAACTGGGCAGAGTAGCCATGACTTCAGTCCCTTATCTGACTAATGGACATTGTCTACTTCTACTTGAAATTTCACTTGCAGATCTTGGATAAGACTTCCATTTCTCCATTCCCTAGAGGAAGCCAGGCATGAGGGAATGGGAGGCGGGGCGGGGCGGGGGGAGGAGAAGAGTAAGATGGAACTCTGGCAGATGGCAGTTGGTGCCAGTGAGCTAGGAGGGCTTGAGTTGGGGTAGAGGGAGCTTGAGGATTGGGAACCTGGGTGTAAGCTCCAGAAAGAGGGAAGAGACATAAGCAAGAGGAAGGGTTAACTCCTTAACTGGGTGAGAGGTCTCGGTGAATGACCCTGTGGAAAAGGACTCATGGAAAAAAGTCTGAGGCTGGTTTAAAATGATGGTTTATCCAGTTTATCAGATGGAGGAGTGGGAGGGCCAAGGGGGATGGTGGAGGAACAGAGAGGGCTTAGGACTTCGGGCCAGTGTCCCTGAAGCCCTCTCTCTGCAAACCTTTTTTTTTTTTTTTAATATTTTATTTATTTAGCAGACAGAGATCACAAGTAGGCAGAGAGTCAGGCAGAGACAGAGAGAGGGGGAAGCAGGCTCCCCGCCAAGCAGAGAGCCCGATGCGGGGCTCGATCCCAGGACCCTGGGATCATGACCTGAGCCGAAGGCAGAGGCTTTAACCCACTGAGCCACCCAGGTGCCCCTCCCTGCAAACCTTTACCAGGCCCTGCTACATAATTTCACTGATTGATAAGAGGGTTACAAACTTTCTGATACACCTAGACCGGGCTCCTCCCAGAGCCATGGACATTCGTTAAAATATGTCAGATCCAGTGGTTCTCCAGTGGTTTCCTATTTCCCAGAATACACTCTGAAGTCCTTTGTGAGGCCAGCAGGCTGCTAGTGGTACCTGCTTCCTTCTCTAACCTCATCTCCTTCCATTCTCCCCTCAGTGACCCTTCCAGAATACCTGGCTCCCTTGCTTTCCTCTAATGCAAAGCAAACAAACTCCACTGTAGGGCCTTGTCACTCACCATTCCTGGGTACTGCGGGACTTGCACCCTCTCGCTCGCTGCACTCAGAGGGCTCTCTGCCCCTGTTAGTCTGCTAGGGCTACCCTAACAAAGCCCCCAGACTGGCGACTTAAACAACAGGAACAAATGTGCTCAAAGTTCCAGAGACTGGAAGCCCAAGACAGTGAGACAGGTCTGGTTTTCTCTGAGGGACAGGTGAGAAAAATCTGCTCTAGGTCCCTCTCCTTGGTTTATAGATGACTGTCTTCTCCCTGTGTCTTCACATGATCTTCCCTCGATGTATGTCTGTGTCCGAACTTCTTCAAAGGGCGTCAGTTTTGGATTAGGGCTCACCCTAATGGTCCAATTTTAACTTATTACCTCTCTGAAGACACTATCTCCAAATGCAGTCACATTTTGAGGGAGTGGAGGTTACGACTTCAACATATGAATCGGGGTCAGCCCCAAACAGCCCCCGATCACAGAAGACTCCCTTACAACATCCAAAGTAGTGTCCCTATTAGCTGACACACATTTCTGTAAAAAGATTTTATTTATTTATTTGTCATAGAGGCAGAGAGAGCACAAGCAGGGGGAGCAGGAGGAAGAGGTAGAAGAAGGCTCCCTGTTGAGTTAGGATCTCAATGCAGGGCTTGATCCCTAGACCCTGGGATCATGACCTGAGCCCTGAGCTGAAGGCAGACACTCAACCCACTGAGCCACCCAGGTGCCCCTAACTGACACACATTTACTCATTCATTTGTCAAAGGTCTTCCTCCATTTAAAGGTCAACCCTAGAGGGACAAATTCTTTATTTTGTTAACTGATACATCTCTAGTGCCTGCCTAGTCGCGGGCCTGGAGAGTAGTAGGCCCTCAATAAATATTCATGAACGGGTGAATGCATATTATGAATCTATTGCAAATTACTCTGCAAAAAATCAATGACAGGAAAAGATACTCACAGATACTGTTAAGAAAGTATGTTAAAAACAACTGCGTGTGTATCATTTTATTTTTAAATCATATGCATATAATTTATCTTTATTAAAATAAAACTTGGAGATGCAACAAAATGCTAATGGTGGTTCTTGGTGTAGAATTCTGATTTATTTTGATTTCTCTCACTTCTGTGTATTTTCTTATTTCTCTTCAGTGAATATATATTACTTTTGTACCAGGAAAAAACTTGTTAAAAGTTAACAGAAGATATTTTTGTTGTGACTTTTAGCTGGCCTGATATTCAGAGAAAAAAATACATCATTAATCATTTTTGTGGGGACACAGTGAATGGGCAGTCTCTCAGAGCACAGACTACCAGAGTCGACCTCGTATGGAATCAAGTCCTCACTTTCCACTTTCTGGATCTCTCTTCTTAGGCATGTCAGTCACATGCACTGACCCTCTGTTTCTCATTGTATAATATGGAAACAGTGGTCCACCGGAGACCTGGGCTGTCTTTCATCCCTGACTAGAATCGGATTATTCTTATCTCAGTGGTTTGGAAATTTCAAGACACCAAGGATCAGAGAGACCAGTCCAAGGGTTTGGCTCTCCCTCTTTTCCTTGTCCAGGGCAGGCCAAGCAGTATCCAGATACCCCTCCTATTGTTTCTGGGCTTAAGACCTGGACTGAGGAGAGATAAGTGAGACACTTGCCATAGGATCCCCATGTAAGGGGGCACAAACATTCATTAATTAGGATAAATAATAAATAAATAGCATGTTTTGAAAAATAAAATTATTTTAAAAATCTATATTGAACAAAATACCAATAATTTTAATAAAGATGGGATAAGTATTACCAATTTCCCCTTTGCCTCAGGCTCCATTATGGCTCATTGTGTTGCTGCTTCCAGCCCACGGCCTGAAGGTAGGGAACTTGCAATTATTCAAATAATTATTAATTACTTCTTAATTATAATTAATTACTACTTAATTATAATTAATTACCCAAACGGTCCTAAGCCTCAGAATCGCCGTTGTTCACTCTGATTGTTTGGCCTCTAGTCAAGCTCCTGTAGGGATACCCACAGGGAAAGGTGTATTTTTCTGACCGTTTCTTTCTTTCTCCTCTGAAGACACCTAATCACAACTGCCAACTAATCAGCCTTCTTACCTCACCATAGGCTCTGAGGGGCAAGCCTCTCCCTATTCTTTTATAGAAACATAAAGTGCCAGCAAAGCTTGATCTCTACCCCAAAGAGAACTAAGCAGAAATTGCAGATGTGGCAGGGGCCTCCTCTGATATTCCTGGGGAAGGGCACACAGACCTTGGCATACCTTGCTTCAAAAATAGGCGGTGGGGGGTGCCTGGATGGCTCAGTGGGTTAAGCCTCTGCCTTCGGCTCGGGTCGTGATCCCGGGGTCCTGGAATCAAGCCCTGCATCTGGCTCTCTGCTTGGCGGGGAGCCTGCTTCCCCCTCTCTCTCTGCCTGCCTCTCTGCATACTTGTGATCTCTGTCTGTCAAATAAAATCTTTTTTAAAAAAATAGGCACTAGCAAACAGCATGCCCCTTCCATCTACTTCCCGGGAGAAGGGAAAATCCTTACATAATGGGATCAAATGGGTCAATGGTGCCAGGTAGAGAGTTTATTACCACATCCGGAGATTTTGGTGGCTATCTTATTATATATGCATGTGAAGAACTTCCCAGTGCACGTTCGCAGGGAAATAACTAGTTAAATGTATCAATGACAGTAACATTTAAAGTCTTCTTTTCACACGATGGTTTCATTTTACACTGGACACTTCATTTGCTGAAACCACAGATTGCTCTACGGAAGTAATCACTAGAAAAATGTGATGTTTTCAGCATGTAGATTTTAGATTTCTCTGACAGATCCTGACTTTGATTTAATGTGAATGTTATTTTCAAACATTCAATTCAAAACATCACAAAATGCACATAACCAACGGCAAATTTGTTACTGAAAGCACCTGCAGAAAAAATCTGTGTTCTTTCTAACTGCTAAAACACTCAGAGAGGAAGCGGGGGCGGGGGGGCTCAAAGCCAGGTAGTGCCGAAGACTGAGATTTGGCTACAGTAAATTTACCATGATCCATCGTAAGGTGATGATCTCCACCAAGTTCATAATAGTGAAGGAGCTGGCTTCGGGGGTGGGGGGAAGAAATGTTGCTCACCATACCTCTCCCTTCCTTCCCCACATTTTTATTTTAATCGTGTGTACCAGAGAAGTGAAACCCACTGGGCTTTTATATTTGTGTCCAATAAGAAGTCTGAGCCCTCTGAGGCCCTCACACCCTGAGGGATACACAACCAGCCCAAGTGTTCCGGCCTCGGCCAGCCTGGCCCCTGATGGAGGAATGAAGACGCTGCCCAGATGTTCAGGCCTCAGAAGTCCCGACATGCAGAAACCTTGGAGGAGTCCAGCTGACAGCCAGACCTGCAGGTCCAGATCTACACCCCCAGGTGAGCCGTCCTCGGCCCGCTCCAGTGGCCAGACTCGCTCCCGCTGAGGCCGCGGCGGTGCTGGAGCGCACGTGGGCTTCTCACCGAGTCCTGCCTGTTTTCCTCACCTACACACACTCGAGAGCATTAGAAAATAGCTGTTGTTTGAAAAAATGCTATCGGGCAACAGAAACTAGGAGCAGAGGCACAAAAGAGGATAGAGAATACCGAAAAATAAGGAATGGTTATAATCGCTCTTGAATTGTGATTGTTGGTCCTCTCAGATTCAACTTTTTCATTCATGTATTCATTCATTCAAGAAAAGTGTATTAGACCTCTGCAAACTAGGCATTGTACTTAGCCTGGGGATACAAAACCTGAATAAAATAGCTCTGCCCTCGAGGGGGTGCCTAGATTATAGCTGGGGGGGGCCAAACAGGGAAGCAATTATCGTACAATGTGATACAAGGCTGCATCACAGTAGACGTTTGCAGAAGCGAAGGACTACACCAAAGATGCAGAATTTTCCAGCCTTAAGGGAGTCAGAGAAGCTTGGCAGCAGGCTCTGCTGGATATAAGCCTCAGAGCATGAGTAGAGGTTGACCGAATGGCCTGGCTGGGGCAGCTCCCTCACTCCAGCAGGCAGGCTGGGTGTGGGCCCTGACTTCAGCGGTTACCACTTCTCTCATCAGTTTTTCTTTGCCTCTTCTCCGCCAAGCATTGACTATATAACCAGACTACTTTTTTTTCAGAGGAGTATTCTGTATAGTAGGTAGAACAGAGAAGACATAGCTCATGGGATGTGGGGCATCACGCAAAGGAGCACCTTAAAGAGGCCGGGCCTGTTCAACAGAGGGGCCAAGACCCTAGCTCCACCCCTCCTCCCCACATGCAATCTAAGTTGTACGTTTTGTTGTTGTCATTGGTTTAAGTTCAGTTTCTCTACCAACGTGTCCCTTAAGACAATTTTCTTGGTCCCTGCATCTCTCCAGTCTGCCATCCTAATCCCTTCTGATCGAAAATTCTAGAGGTAGTGCAGGGTGGACTCCACACTGTGAGGATAAAAATCGATTTGTCTCCACAATAGGCAATAGAGTCATCATGGGGAAAAAATTATGCCCTAAAATCTATGAGCTCTGTTTCTAGGGGACACACTTGGTTAAGAAGACTTCTTTAAACTTTTCCCTGCTGTCAAGTTTAATGAGAGTGCTCCTCCTACAGTGTTTCTAATATCAGCTTGACTTCAGGAGGCTGCTGTCAAAAAGGCTACCAGAAGACACTGAGGGGAACACACTAAATCATTACAAGAAAAAAGTTCTAACTTCAGTAAGCCAGCTTGGCCAAAAATTCCATTTTAAAGAGTAAAATTGGCACATCAAACACTGACACATCTTAAAAGCAACAAGGTATCACACAAGTGAAACTAGTAGAAATAGTGAAGTTTGGTCGGGGGAAGGGGTTAGCATCTGCCAGATTGGGAAAAAAACAACTGCAAGCATTATTTAGTTATACTCTACCTTGCTTTTTTTTTTTTTTTAAGAGTATATTTATTTATTTATTTATTTATTTATTTAAGAGAGATAGAGTGAGGGAGAGAGCACAAGCAGGGTGAGGGGCAAAGGGAGAAGCAGAATCGTTTCTGAGCAGGAAGTCTGATGTGGGCTTTGATCCTGGGACTCTGACCATGACCTGAGGCGAAGGCAGACATTTAACTGACTGAACCATCACAAGTGCCCCTCTACTTCGCCTTGTTCTAAAGTGGATTTGGCAGTGAGTTTATTTCCAGGGCAAGTGTGCTGGGCAGCTCTTTCCAGAAACTGGTTAAGTGTAGATCACATGCCTTTATAACCTTTGGATCTGGTTGAAAGCTGGCATCTGCGTTAGAAAACCAGGAGCCTGAACAGCTGTGGGCTAAGATTTTAGATTTCCTATAGCACTTAGACAAATGCAACTGGAAGCAAATAAGATGTTAAACGGCAAAGAAGAGAAAAGGCTCCTGGAAAGGAAAAAAGAAAATTCAAGGCTTTTGAAACTGTAGGCCTTTCCTAGAACGTGTCCTAGAAAGTGCCTTGATGTTTGGAGTTGTAATCACGATGGACAATCGGGGCCAGAACTGACCTGTCCAGTGAACTGCCCTAGTGGTATGGCAAACTAACACCTTTTAAAAAAATTTTTCAGAGCGTCATTGCAAATAAAAAGTACCAATTATAATTTTCTAAAGTTGGGAATGCGAAAAGTCAAGTTCCACATCAAATCAGATATAGTAATAATTCTTTTTTTTTTTAAAGATTTTATTTATTTATTTGTCAGAGAGAGTGAGCACAGACAGACAGAGAGGCAGGCAGAGGCAGAGAGAGAAGCAGGCTCCCTGCCGAGCAAGGAGCCCGATGCGGGACTCGATCCCAGGACGCTGGGATCATGACCTGAGCCGAAGGCAGCTGCTCAACCAACTGAGCCACCCAGGCGTCCCTATAGTAATAATTCTTGATGTTTTTATTCACATATGTCATTGAGAATATGGTGATAAGGGTAGACTCTCTGCCCAGAAAAAGAAAATGTACATATTACTTACACACAAAATCCTATTCTATAATACTCATCATCATAGTCAAGATGGAATCCAATTAGTCACAACACACATATAATACATAGTCCTAATCACCTGACTGTCATAAAATCTTCTGTGCATCTAAGCTAGTTTTATTCTATAGTTTAAGCCTCTCTCCACTTTTTCTGTCCTCTTAAGATCATTACAGAAGTCTCTGTTTAAGTTTTCATATATGCTTGCAGAAGGATATGAAATTTTATCATGATCCCTTTTGCTTTAAGCTGAAACTTCTCTAAACTTTCCTTGTGGATGGTAAATAGCATAGCGTGCTAGTTACCGTCCAAACCCTGTTATCCCTTCTACAGTGGTCACTCAGCTGTTTGATTACATTTTCTGAGCCTTTCTTGCCGCCACGTGTGGTCGTATGACCACGCTTTAAGTCAGTGATATGTAAGTTCTGGGCTATGCGCATCTTAAAAATCTCCATTCCTTTCCTCTGTTCTGATGTCTGGAATGAAGATTCTATAGTCATTCTGGACCATGATTTTGAGGTGTGATGGACAACACTGGCTGTTGACTCACTTATTGGAAGATAAATTTCATGAGAACAGGAACTTGTTTATTTTGATCAGAACATCTTCAGCACTTAAAAAGTGGATGGTATGTGGTAAAGGCTTAAGTATTAAACAGGTATTGAATGGATGAAATATGAGTTTATTCCAGACCCATATAACACACTAATCACAAAGTCCTCCCCAGGGCTCCTGGGTGACTCAGTCATTAAGCATCTGCCTTGGGATCAGGTCATGATCTCGGGGTCCTGGGATCAAGTCCCACATGCGGCTCCCTTCTCAGCTGGGAGACTACTCTCTCTCCCTCTGCCACTCCCCCTGCTTGTGCTCTCTCACTTTCTCTCTCTCTCTTAAATAAATAAATAATAAAATTTAAAAAAAATTCTCCCCAGGGGATATTCAGGCATCAGTAGGCACATGGAAGTTCTCAGTGTCTATCACAGAATCAAACTCTTGCTTAATTCGAATCACGTTGCTACTCTTTGCTTCCCTTTGCTCAGTCATTGAAGGACAAAGTTGGGTTTTTTTTTCCTCACCACAGCACATACACTCCCCAATGTCCATCACCCAGCCACCCCATCCCTCCACCCCCTTCCCCTCCAGAAACCCTCAGTTTGTTTCCTGAGTCCCTTGTGGTTTATCTCCCTCTGGTTTCATCTTGTTTCATTTTTCCCTCCCTTCCCCTATGATCCTCTGTCTTGTTTCTCAAATTCCCACTATCAGTGAGATCATATGATAATTGTAATAGAGTCTTTTCTTAATGCTATCCAATGTCTTTTTCAAACAAAATATTTTAAAATCTATTTTTATAAGAATGCTTTCCAATGTTTTCTTTTTAAAAAGATTTTATTTTTATTTATTTGACAGAGAGAAACACAGCAAGAGAGGGAACACAAGCTAGGGGAGTGGGAGAGTGAGAAGCAGGCTCCGCACTGATCTAAGAGCCTGATGCAGGGCTCGATCCCAGGACCCTGAGATCATGACCTGAGCCAAAGGCAGAGGCTCAACCCACTGAGCCACCCAGGTGCCCTTGATGTGTGTCTATTGTTAAATGCAAGCACTATTTTATAACATAATCTTAGGCATTGTCTCAAGTCTATCATCCCAAATGGCATTTGAAGGGGTCCCTGGGTGGTACAGTTGGTTAAGCGAACAACTCTTGGTTTTGGCTGGAGTCGTAATTTCAGGATTGTGGGGTCAAGCCCGCATTGGGCTCTACAATCAGCACAGAGTCGGCTTGGGATCCTCTCTACCTATCCCCGTCATGTGCTCATGCGCTGTCTCTAAAATGAGTAAATCTTTGGGGCTCAGTCGGTTAAGCGTCTGCCTTCAGGTCAGGTCATGATCCTGGGGTCTGGGATCAAATCCTACATCTGACTCCCTGCTCATTGGGGAGTCTGCTTCTCCCTCTGTCCCTCGTCCTGCTCATGTTCTCTTGCTCTCTGTCACTCAAATAAGTAAAATCTTAAAAAAAACAAAATGGCATCTCATGACATTCCTAGAACTTCAGATAATATTATTATTATTTTAGATTTTATTTATTTATTTGACAGAGAGAGAGATCACAAGTAGGCAGAGATGCAGGCAGTGGGGGGGGGTTGGTGAGGCTCCCCACTGAGCAGAGAGTCCGATGTGGGGGTCGATCCCAGGACCCCGAGATCATGATCCAAGCCGAAGCCAGAGGCTTAACCCACTGACCTACCCAGGCGCCTCTCAGACAATATTATTATTATCATGGAATGTAGTCTCTGAGAATTTAACAAGATGTTGTTCACAGAAACCTAAACTTTACTGAATCCTTTACAATTCTACTGTGGTTTCCCACATTTCAATTTATTGTCAATTTTTGTCCCCAAACCTTATTTTATATCTTTTAAACAATTAAATTAAGTACTAATCATCCCTGCTTGTCTGATTTTTAGATTTTTATTTTTTTCTTTTGAGTATAATTGACACATAAAAGTTACATTAGTTTCAGGTGTGCCTGCCTCTCTGATTTTTGAGGTTACCTTTTCTTCTGCCATCCTAATAAAGGAGGACATTCCTCCCTTTGGTCCTTTTTTCAGTACCTTATGTGGTTAAAGTGTTTGTAAATGTTCACATTTTTTGCAATTACATGTCATTTTCTTCTTAATTTTGTTTTTACTTGCACCCCAGAGTTGTTGTAATTTAACTATTTGGGGGAAATAATTAGCCCCATCTATTTTTGTGATATACCTGCTTATACTAGAGCTCCATGATTTGTGGTCAAATGTCTCTTCAATTTACCCGCCTTTGAGGGAAGATATTTACTTTTTGTAGATAAATATACTGAGCTTTTATGAAGTGTTGACTTCTCTACACGTCATTCTCTTTTTCCCAGAGGAGATTTCCAAATAGAAGCTCATTAAGATAGAGAAACACAGAGGTCACCAGATGAGCTCTTCCTAAGCCTCTCTTTTATTAGAAATGTCTATGTGGCCACACAGGTCCTTCCCTCTTCCTTGCTATCCTATCAGTCCAAAGCTAATCTGTCCTAACTCTGGAGTACACTCACTTCTCCCTTCTCAGAGACCTTGCTCCTTTAGTTCTCCCATTTTCTGTAACTTCAAACATTTTTTCTCCATTGACTTTTTTTTTTAAGATTTTATTTATTCATTTGACAGACAGAGATCACAAGTAGGCAGAGAGGCAGGCAGAGAGAGAGAGGAGGAAGCAGGCTTCCCGCTGAGCAGAGAGCCCGATGCAGGGCTCGATCCCAGGACCCTGGGATCATGACCTGAGCCGAAGGCAGAGGCTTTAACCCACGGAGCCACCCCGGTGCCCCTCTCCATTGACTCTTACCTTTAACAAATAAATAGACTCACTTTTTTTTTCATCTTAAAAAAAAAATCCTTAATCGTACATCTCCCTCTAACTACTACCGCATCTCTCAGTCAAATGTTTGGGAAGAGATGCCCTTAGTCCTGGTGTTTCCTGTCCCACCTCCGATTCACTTCTTTACTCACTACCTGCCATCTGCCTCACACACATCCCCAGTCTCCCAGTTGCCATAGCCAATGGCATTTGTAGCTTTCCCACTCTTGACTCTGCAGGGAATTGCTTATTGCCTGCCTACCTGCCAGGCACTGTTCTAGGTGTAGCTCTGTAATGAGAGGCAGATGTGGCCCCCACCCTCACGGGACTCACTTGATCCATCAGCCGTTCCTGATTAATACTCAGGTCCTTTGAATTCACTGCTCACCTTTTCAGGCTTTACTTAAATGCCTCTTAAATCTCTCTATTCTCCAGTCTTTCTTTTCTTTTAATCTTTTTAATTACACACATCTTCTTAAGACAATCATTTCTGTACCCATGGCTTAAATTACTTTCTAATGAAAACACAATTTTACATGTTTTTTCATTTAGCAGTTTTATTTTACATAAAATGCTTCATTCACTAAAACCATAGTGTTCTATAGACAACCAAGTTGTTCTATGAAAGTAATCATTAACAAGTGTTACCTTCTTAGCGTGTCAGCTTCAGGAAATTTCCCCGATTACGTTTATTTTTTTCTTTTTTGGTTTAATATGTGTGTTACTTTTGAAAATATAAGTTGGGATATCACAAAACAGATTAATCAAAAGAGGTATGTATCCAACTTTGCACCAGACAGCTCCTTTTGCATGTCCCACTTAACAGGCAAATATTATCTTCCTCCTCAAACCTGTTCCTCTTCCTGTATTCTCTCTCTAGGAGAGAGTCACTGCTGTCTACCCAGTCCTCCAAGCCAGGACCCTAGTAGCCATTTTTGCCTCCCCCTTCACTTGTCTCTCCATATCTAGTCATCAAGCCCTTCGATTCCATCTCCCTAAGGATCTGAAGTCCTTTCCCTCCACTTCAGTCACCGCCACTGCCTTCTGTCCTAGTTGAACATCAAGTCTCTGAATTGGTCTTTTTGCTTCCTTCTGTCCTTATTTGTCTCGCTGCAAACCATCTGCAAGTGACTCGACTTCACGTTGTTCAGTTGTCTCTATCCTTTGTCCCCCAGCATCTACTTTGGGGTCAGTTAGTTCTAGGTTTGAATCCCAGGCTCAAGCCCTTTCCAGCAGCCTGACCTCAGACAGTAGGATTCTCCAAGCCTTTGTTTTGTCATCTGTGTGAGCTCACCGAGGGCAGGAGGCTTTGTCACATACAGTGCCTAGCATGGGGGAGAGAACGTTAAATGAAGGGAAAACATTTTAAAATCTACATTAAAAAAATTGTCCTTCCTTAAAAAAAATCCTGCTATTCAATGTCACTTCCTCTCAAGTTTTACTTCTATCTTTATTTTCTGGTAATCACGATAAGGTGCCTGTGGTGATCTGCGCTATCTGGGATCAAATCCTGGCCCCACACCTGAGCAATCAGGTGTCCTTAGGAATGTAATTTCGTCTCAATTTCTTCTTTAATATCTGTAAAAGGATTGTTTTTGAGGGTTAAATGAGTGCCTCACTTGGGACGGGGCTGGGCACACAGTTAAGTGCTTGCCAGGCTATCATTATCATCTTCATCAAATCAGGACCGTGTCACCCCGTTTTGTGGTTCTCAGTTTCGTATGAGAAAATCGTGCTTAATGGACTGTGGCCAAAGAAGATAAACCTGGAAACAGAAGGGAGAAAAGCGAGTTGGTGAATCCCAGCGTTCCTGGGCTGGGCGGGACCAATTCGGTCCCATTTCACCGATAACGAACGGGAGGGTAACGTGTCCTCGAGTCTCAGGCAAGACACAGCCAGCGCGCTTTACTGAGAGCGGGCCCAGGGCTCCGGGAGTTGCTGTGGTTAAGTTGCAGGCGAAAACTACAACTTGGAAGGCAAGAGAGGGGCGTTTAGTTACGAAAACGGTCAACAATTGGGGTGGAACCAAGTTCGGTGACCAATACACCAAATGAGTCAGCTGTCAGACCCGGTGGAACCGAGTTGCTGACGGAATCGGCTCTTTCCTAACAAGACTTTCTATGAAGCCCACCGAGCCAGGACAGCTTGGAGTAGCAAACGCCCGCTGCGCTTCCCGCAGACCCGGAAAACTCCCGGCTGCGCGAGATGAATGGAAACTGGAGTCGGAGGCGCGCCGCGCGGGGGGCGGAGCAGCCGCGGGGCAGGGGCGGGGCATTATGAGTCACGTGCCTCCGCACCGAGGCGGGCGCGTGGAGGGAACTCTGGGCGTGATTGGTCCCTTGTAACCAGGTGACCACAGAATGCGTTCCGGTTGGCAGGTGCCAGCCAGGCAAGCGGACTTCAGTCGGGAGGTGGCGGCGGAAGGAGGAGGAGCTCCGACCGCGCTCTCTCCCGGCAGTGGCTGCGCCTCTCAGCGCCTGTCGGGTCCCCACCCCTTTTAAATAAGCCGGGCTGGTCGCCGCCCTCACAGACTAGTTGGCTTGGGGGAGGCGGCGGCGGCGGCGGCGCGGCGGCGGGGGTGCGGCCGGGGCCGGAGCCCTGCCCCGGGCCCGGCGGCTGGGCGGACCATCGGACAGCGGGCGAGGCCGCGCCTGCATGCGCGGCGCAGCCCCGGCGTAGCCCGGGGCTGCCGGTGCCGACCGCGCCATTGTTGGGGGAGGGGGTAGCTGCCGAGCGCGGCGGAGTCGGGGGCGAGTGAAGGCGGCGAGGAGTGGAGGCGCCCCATGGGGAACACGCTGACCTGTTGCGTGTCCCCCAATGCCAGCCCCAAGCTGGGCCGGCGCACGGGGCCGGCGGAGCCCGACTACGAGTCTGAGATCTACGAGGCTGCGGCCGGGGACGCGGTGGCAGTAGCGCCGGCGCCTGCTGCCGTGGAGCCCGCCGAGTTGGATTTCGGAGCGGGCGAGGGCCACCACCTGCAGCACATCAGCGACCGGGAGATGCCTGAAGGTAAGGAGGAGGCGGGCACCTCTCGTGCCTCTCGGGGGCCGACACTATCCGCTCTCGGGCGGTCCCCCGGGACGCAGCCGCCGCCTCGGGCTCCTTCCTGCCCCGAGCCGGCTTTCCCAGGGCTGGGCGCCGGGGATGAAGGCTGGCTCTGCCTGGCGTCCCCACCCCTTATTCTTTCCCCGGCGTGTCCGGCCGGTTGCTCTCCCTCTTCCCTGCCCCGAACGCTCAGTCCTTTCCCCCATTCCCATTTCCCAGCCCGGCCTGAGACCCTCCAGTCGCAACTCCTTCCTGTTTGTCGGTCTACCTGACATCTCGGGGGGCTTTATAAAGACTTTTTGGTATATTCTCTCCCCCAAATGTCAATACCCCAGCCACCTCATCTCCCTATCCTTACCAAAGCGGAGAAACCAGGTAAGAGCCTGATGGTGTCCTTCCTCCCACCCGTTAAGGTACTTGATAGGCGGGACAGTTCAGACGAACTGTTAGGGATTTGTTTTTTAAATTCACGGTGTAGCTCGGCCTGTGAGAGTCTGTGTGGTGTTCCTAAGTAGGCTGTTTTCACCAGCCTCCATGGAAGCTGCCTCCCTCTATAATTTGAAGACAGACGGAAAGACAATGATGGGAGGAAGGGGCTTGAAATAACTGTGAACGGTGTGAAGTGTTCCTGCCAGGGCTACAAGAAATACTTTTTATACTGAACGGAGAATCCAGGCAGTTCTCATTACTTTTAATTCCCACTTGGACCCAAATATGTCTTCAGCCCTACCTCAGTGACTTAACAGACTTCACTTACTTGTTGCCTGTTCTAAAAATGAGAGGCGGGTGGTTAATGAGACTATTGGCCAAAAGTTTCCAAAGAGAGAAAAAGAAACCATAAATTAAGACCTTAATTGTAATATAAAGGTTTGGTAATTAAGATGTATGTCAGCTTGGGGTGCCTGGGTCGCTCAGTCAGTTAAGTGTCTGACTTCGACTCAGGTCACGATTCCAGAGTCTTGGAATGGAGCCTGGCATCAGGCTCCCTGCTCAGCAGTGAGTCTGTTACTCCCTCCTCTTCTGCCCCTCCGCCTGCTTGTGTGCGCGCTCTCTCTCTCTCTCTCTTTCATTCAAATAAATAAATAAAATATTTTTTTAAAAAAGTGTCAGATCTTGCACAAGAATGTCTGCAAGTCCCCCTTTCCTTCCTCCCCCGCTCCTGTCTATAGAATCATGTTCAACTTTAAGAATGTTGGGGTAAAAGTTCTGACTAAACGGTTGGGGGAGGGGGAAGGGAAAAGAGGAAATGTTTGATTTTTGCCTCTGGAATTTTGGAAAGGGATGAGTGGGTAAAGATAATTCTGAGTAACTGCCCGGCTCATTAATGAAGTCTTATATCCTTTGAAGTTGAAGACATTGTATCATAAAGATGTTAAAGCCCCATTAGCCCATTTGTTTCATTTGAGTGCCCCAGCTTATTTCATTATTTCCTAGAGGAAATGTCTTGTAGTTCTTTTTCTATGTAAACTAAAGTTATAATAATGAAGCCTGTGGATTTACCCATATGCTGGGTATGGTTTTGTAACTGGGAAGCACTGCTTTTTCAGAATATTGAAGTGTTGTAAAAGAATGAGCAAATTATGAGTTAATTGTACTTTTAAACACAAAGCATGTAAATACTTGTGAAAACTCCCGCTCTTCTTGGAGCTGTACGGTAAGCCTCCGAGTGTTTTGACAAAGTAGTTAGTAGATGGGTAGTGTTGGAAGAGAGTCCAAATTTGGACCTTTTAATAATTCTTTGAAGACTTTATGACACATCTTCATGTCTGTCTGATTTGGCCCAACTACAAATAAGGCCTGCGTGTATTCTCCCTGCATTCTTGATGGAGGAGGAGAGACTCTGAGATGGGCAGTGACTGTAACACAGCAACTGAAAGAAGAGACTCATGGAAGTGATGGATTGCCAAATTCAGTTCTTGGGGTGTCTGAAAAACTCTCTAGAATTTATCCGTGCAATAGGCCTGTCTCAGCTTAGCTTGACGATTTCCATTCAGAGTTTCTTGTTCACAATTCAGAAGCAACTTTTACCTCTCCCTTCTGTAAATCATTACAGTAGATAAGACTAAAAGTAGAAGTCATGATATAGCCCAGATTAACCAGTCGGGTAAACGGGTTGATGCATTTAAAAGAGTTTGGTCTGGTGATCTCGAATTAAAGCCAAGAATGCCCTGGACAGAGGAACATTAGGAAAAGCTGATAAGGTAAGTGACCCAGTATTAAGCATAGGACTATAAGGAGTGTTAAACCAGAAAAGTTAAAAAAAAAAAAGAAGTTCGTGACTATACAATTTACCTTTTATATTTAACATGATAGTTAAAATTCATTTTAGTTTGTCTTAATTTTCTTTGGTGTTCAATAAAATAAGAGAAGCCTCAATTTCAACATTTGCCTATTAGGTTTCCATAGAAACAAGGTCAGAACACCAAATATGAAGTGCAGGCACATTGAAAGTTTGCTTTTAATGTCTCTATTTCAGACAATTTTACAGGGGAACTAAGAAATACCTACTTAAATAGAAAACATTTTGGCTTTTCTACGATGAAGAATTTAACTTGTTCATTTCTTAGACAAAAACCTCCATAAATAATGTTGTGCCTTGTTTTTCTGAAACATTTCAAAGTTTAACTTTGAAACATTGAAATTTAACATTGAAACATTTGCAAGCCATTTCAAAGAGATATTCCTAAGAACCTAGTGTAGATTTCAGATAGATGCAAAAGAATTTTTGTACTACCTTCCCTTTACCTAACAGTGTATCCATAATAACTGGTGGTAGTATCAATAACACAAAATAAGACAGTAAAGTCCTATTATCCAACTTTGTATTACTCATCAACTTTTCATACAGCCTTTTATGTTCCAACCTTACAGTCTTCACTAATTTGCTGGCCTAAAGTTCTCTCTCAAGTCACCCCTTCTTCCCCCTTCCCCTGAAGAGTGAGTGAGGAAGGAATTGGCAATCTGATGTGGAAAAACCTTTGAGCAACAGAGTTTTCCTCTTTCCAATAGCTATTTTGTTTTATTTTTTTAAAAAGATTTTATTTATTGACAGATCACAAGTAGGCAGAGAGGCAGGCAGAGAGCCCGATGCAGGGGTCGATCCCAGGACCCTGAGATCATGACCTGAGCTGAAGGCAGAGGCTTAACCCACTGAGCCACCCAGGCGCCCCTCCAATAGCTCTTTTAAACATTTTTTTTTTTTTTAATGACAATAGGTATTTGCTGTAAAATATTTAGAAAATGCAAAAAGGGGCGCCTGGGTGACTCAGTGGGCTAAAGCCTCTGCCTTCAGCTCAGGTCATGATCCCAGGGTCCTGGGATCGGGCTTCACGCTCAGCAGGAAGCCTGCTTCCCCCTCTCTCTCACCCTGCCTCTCTGCCTACTTGTGATTTCTGTCTGTCAAATAAATGAAATCTTTAAAAAAAAAAATACAAAAAAGTCATTCACTCATACTTAGAATATTCAGTACTTTCATTATTATTTTAGTGTTTCTTCTTCCTAAACCTTTCATACGTATATAAACAGAACATTTTGTTAATTTTACAAAAATGAAATAACTCTTCATGTGCTGCTTTATAGCTTTTTGTTTTATTTATTTATTTATTTATTTATTTATTGTCAGAGAGAGAGGGAAAGAGAGCTAGCGAGCACAGGCAGGCAAAGTGGCAGGCAAAGTGGCAGGCTCAGTGACCTGAGCCGAAGGCAGCTGCTTAACCAACTGAGCCACCCAGGCGTCCCTAGCTTTTTGTTTTAAAGAGAAATAATGACCTGAAGTTCCTGGAACTGTGCTTGACACCTAGAGAGCACTAGGTGTCAGGATATATTTCCATGGAGCTGCACATAGCTCTACCACATGCCTTTTAATAACTGTTTAGTGTACCATTGAGTGGTTGAAGCACCATTCATTTACCTGCCCTTTTTGGTAAGGGGCATCTCTTTTAGTAAAACAGAACACAATCCCATCATCATGCTTTATTCTGGGGACACAGATAAAAACTGCTGCATTGTACCTCTCTTTAGAATTCAGATGGTATAGTTTGTCTTATGTCTTAGTCATTTTGTAGGTAAAGTACTTTAACATTAAATGTCCTTATACCAAATTGAAGTTATTGTTGGTTTTTCACTGGATGTTAGAATTCCTCTTGGAGATTTTTGTGGTTCTTTGTAGACTGTCTTGTGTCTTTAATTCGGAATAACTACTACTCCAAGAGATCTGAAAGTCATGCTGGTCTAAGATGACTTATCCAAAGAAGCATTAGAAGAAATCTTAGTTGGGAAAATTGGGAGAAGCTTAACTGGATTTGGGTACCTGAAACAGATGTTTTTTAGGCAGTGTTCCAGATGCAGGACAGACGTAAACAGGGCAAAGCCTATAACCTTAACTTCTTAGATGCTAGAGGAACCTAGGGTTAGACAGCACATGAATATTAAAAGAATCTCAGATAGTGAAGTGTTGAAAGAAAGTGAAAGAAGGTCAAGGATTGGAGGAGGACAGGTTTACATGAAGTGGTTAAAGACTGCTGCTTGCAAGTGACAAGTATACAGCCCTTAAAGTGAGAGGGAGCTATGGAAGGATGTGGGAGAAGATGCTTCCGATCAGAGTTCCTTACATGGGAATATGCTGGTGCAGGCAAGGGACAGGAAGACATGGGGATGGAAGCAGCAGGGTGAGAGGGATGCCAGCAGGAATGTGGCAGGTTCAGACCTTTAGAATATTGGGTCTTCACAAAAAATAAGGATCTTAGTTTGGTTGTAATGGGAAACCATTGGAGGATTCTATATAGGGGAATGATGTTAATTCTTTAAAAAAACAAAAACAGACTAGCCACTGTGTGAGAATGTGTAACATAGGCCTGGAAGGAAGCAGGGAGACCAGGTAGAAGTCTGGTTCCAGTAGCTCAGGTGAGAGCCAAGAGGCGACTGAACTGAAAAACAATACAGGCCTAAAATATAGAGTGACATACAACAAAGATATGAAGGGCAAGTCACAGAAAAAGAAATGCAGATGACCCTTAAACATGTCTTCATGCACAGGGGAAATGCAAAATAAAGCTACACTATAGTTTCTCTCCTATTGGGAGAAAATCCACTGGTATTACATTCTTTGGTGAGACAGTGAAGAAACAGTTATATCTGTATATTGTATACACGGTTATATCCATATATCGCTGATGGAAATGCAAAATGGTTTGACCCCGTAAAGGGGAAATCAGCCCAATCTCACAACATTGCAGATAGATTTAATCCAGAAATCCTACCCCGAGGAATTTATTCTGAAGGTATACCCCACAAGTATGAAATCACATACACAGTTTATGTTGCAATATTTTCAAGAGCAAATAACTCAAATGTCCAGTAAGAGGCTGGTAAAAGCAACTGGTACCTCCACATAGTGGAGAGCTATGGAGCTGTAAAGAAGAGCAAGGTCTTCACTGCTGTGAAGTGATCTCTAGGTTATGTGACATGGAAAAAGCAAGGACAGGACACACAGTAATCTGCATGACAGAAGCAGGAGAACTAGGTATTTCCTTAAAGAAACCAAAATCACTGTGAGAAATTCTTACTGCTTGTGTGACTTTTAGTCCTTTCCCTTTAGTGTTAGCCAGAGCACATATTTGCTTATGATACTTGGGTGTGAGTAATGAGTGGACATTTCATGCACTTTACAGCGGAATGCTAAATGTTCAGGGTTGTTTTTTTTTTTTTTAAAGATTTTATTTATTTATTTGTTAGAGAGCGAGCACAGGCAGACAGAGTGGCAGGCAGAGGGAGAAGCAGGCTCCCTGCCAAGCAAGGAGCCCGACGTGGGACTCGATCCCAGGACGCTGGGATCATGACCTGAGCCGAAGGCAGCTGCTTTAACCAACTGAGCCACCCAGGCGTCCCTAAATGTTCAGTTTTTGCTTCTGAGTTCATTTGTGAAAGCTTTGTTTGGTCATTTATTGTGCTTTATATGTTATGTAGATTGCTCTTGCACTTCTTTCCATCCTCACAAACAATCATCTGTGTTACATAGTCTAAAAATTAAATGTTTTACACATGAGAAGACGGGCTCTGAGGGGTATAAACTGAGTTGTCCAAGTTTTGAAAATGAGATGATAGATCAGGGATATAAATTACAGATATATGACATACTGGGATGGAATTCATTGAATGATTTCTCATGTGGGCTACTTTGGATACTACTTTTTCCTCTTACCGTTGTGTGTGTGTGTATTAAAGTCCTTAGGTTTTAGAATTAAAATATTAACATTGCCCAGTGTGAAATGAAATAAAGGTAACTTGCAGCCCAGAAATGTTTTTTGATGTTCAAGAAATTGAGCAAAAATACTTGTTAGAAGTGTATAAAGGAAGAAAGACGTACTTCACTATGAAATGTCACAACTCAGTTACAGTCCCTAAACATGGATTGAGAGTTAAAACAAGGCAAGACCAAGGTAGATTCAGGTACAGAAGTGGTTTAGAAGCCAGAGTTAGGAAGCAGAAGAATTAGGAATTACCTGGAAGGTGTGGACTCAGGGATTAAATCATCATGGTAATTTTAAGACTTGAAATATTTGTGTTCATGGGACATAAAATGACCACTGTACAGTATAAGGATGATAGCATAGTTCAATAAATGCAGGAAGCCTTAAGTGAACAGGTGCCCAGCAGTTGGCCCAGAAAAACTGCTGACATCTTCTATTTAATTGGAATATATTGAAATAAATATATTGAAACCAGTCTCTTTGTGAAATATACTGCTCTGACTCTTTTTTGGTCACTTCTCTCTCCCTAATATTTTGACAAAGAAAAATCATTTACTGACACTTATAGTTGCATAATTTTACCCATTTGGCCTTTAATAGTGTACTTCATTTATTCTAAGTTGCCTGTATTTTCACATTTTTAACATCTCTGCATCTTATAACTGGTAGAATCTTAGATTGGGGGAAAAGCAATATTGGATGTCAATAGTTTTATAGATTTCCTCTGTATTTACATTAAGATCCAAGTTTAATTTTTTTTTTTGAAGTCCTCCTTTCCTACACTAACCTGTCATGCTGTCAAGTTAAGTTGCTATTTAAATTGATTTTTAAAAAAAAGTGATGGGTCTTAAAATACAATTTGAATCATAGCTTCTCATCATGAACTCAGGAGTATTTCTCTTAGGCTAAAACATTCTTAGAGGTTTCCAAAAAAGTAATTTTGAGATAGAGTCACATACAAGATGTACAGTAATTTCATGCCATCTTTCTAAATCACTGTGTGCACACATGCATATGTGCATGTTGGTGGGAGGTGGTAACGCTTTGCTTAATGGTTGGCAGTCTTCCTTTTTCATAGAGCAGATATGTTTCATAGAGCAAATATGTCTAGTTTCCATAGAGCAAAACTGTCTATCACAGTTGTCTTGGGTTCTTGAGAAAACAGTAATGGACAGTGCAGAAATACTATGTGTGTGCGCATCTGAGTTTAATATCTAATGGCTTAAGTATCCGTTCTATGAAATAGCAATGTAGTTTTGTCATTAGCAAAAAGTGCAAGTTACATAGAAAATTGTCATAGGCTAGAGACAGAAGATTACTACTTTCTGAAAACCTCATGCAAACTGATAACATTTTAGGATCCTTGTAAGTATAATACATATAATACATACATGTGATAGGCATCTCACCAAAGTGGAAACAATACTGTTAACTGTGGGGAAAATAGTTAAACTGTGCAATCAGAAGTGCAACTTAGAGACAGTGAACTTCCTCATATCAGTAGGAATTTTTTCTTTCAGGTATCAGAAGTCAGGGTGGGAGTGAAAGCTGGTGCAGTTGATAGCATTATACACTAGTATGCTCCCACCTTTTTTAGAAAGCAACTTAGTTACATTGAGTCATGACACCTATCTAACCTAATGGTCTAGTCATCCCATTTTGGAGATCTTTCCTAAGGAGATAAAAACAAAATTACTTTTAAAAAACTATGTATGTGAAGATTTTCCTCGTAAGAATAGAAGTTTGTAAGCAACCTGAACCCTAAGAATAGGAGATTGACTAAAGTATGGGAATAGCACTTGGTAGGCCATTGTGTATCCATTAAATAGTAAATATATTCTTTTTTTTTTTTTTTTAAGATTTTATTTATTTATTTAACAGACAGCAGAAGTAGGCAGAGAGGCAGGCAGAGAGAGAGGAGGAAGCAGGCTCCCTGGTGAGCAGAGAGCCCGATGTGGGGCTCGATCCCAGGACCCTGGGATCATGACCTGAGCTGAAGGCAGAGGCTTCAACCCAATGGGGTTGAGATTGCTTGTCAGGAAAAATGAGACAAAATGGTACACTGATTGGAGCTATTATTTTAAGTGTAAGTAACAAAGTAATGGTTGTGAGTTGAGTAATTTTTAAACAAAGTATTATTTTGGCTCTTGCAGATTTTTGTTCATGATAGGATGTTTGTTAAAGGAAGGAGCAAATGAGCTTTATCTGTTTGCACCTTTAATATGATCATCAGTACTGCTGATTAATCTGGTCTCTTTCATTTACAAGTTAAAATCTAAAAATTAAAAAAAAAATTAACTTCTATAACCAGAGTTCATGGAGTAAATTGGTTACTACTTGACCCAGGAATTAAATGGCCTGTCTTAGTTCTGCTCTCCTCTGTTGATACATCCTAGAAAGGCTTTCATCGTGCTCAACCCTCTCCTCCCGCCCGTGATGGCAAAGGAAGCCTGGGGCAACTCCAGATAGTAGCCAAGAATCTACAGCTCTGCCTGTCTTATTTTTTTTTTTTTTCCTCTCTCTTTTTTAAAAAGTATTTATTTATTTGTGTATAGAAACAGCATGAGTGGCGGGAGGGGCAAAGGGGAAGAGAGAATCTCAAGCAGACACTGTGCTGACCGGGGAGCCTGAAGCAGGGCTCAGTCTCATGATCCTGAGATCAAGACCTGAGCTGAAATCAAGAGTCAAATGCCTAACCAACTGAGCCACCCAGGCGCCCCAGCTCTGCCTCTCTCAGTGGTTCCTGGGAAGTCCCAGGGCAGCAGTAGCTGGCCCAGACTAGGTGGAGTAGGGACAGTGCCAGCTTCCTTCCTGGCACTTAGGCTAATTTTGCACTTTTTCTGCATATTGATATTTCTTTTATTCAAGGCCTCTTGATTTTTAATATTTAGATCCTGAGTAGCATATCTTGGTTTGGGGTAGTGTGTGTGTGAGAGAGAGAGTAACAGAGAGAGAGATACTTTCCCAGATTTCCCATTGAAAAGTGTTAATTAAACTTCTTTTGTGCCATAGGCACTGATACATAATATGTTTACTTCTGCAAACATTTTTGCTTAGTTTTTAGATTCACATGTAGTATATTTGCTTTGTTTTTGGTAAGAAGTTGGTCATGAACGCTTTAGAAAGCCTTAGGTTAGAGGCAGCTGTGAAAATCTTTGTCACTTTGAGCACAGCTGAATTCATTGATTTTCCGAATAGCTAACGTCTTATTTTTTAAATATGTTAAAAAAAAAGTTTAATTTTAATGGTTCTTTTACATAAAAATGTTGAATAGAATGGTTTCTCCAAAAGCAGTCAAACAGACTTCAAATTCAGTGAAGGCATTTCCATGAAGAACAAAGCTATGTTTAGCTATGTAAATTTCTAGTGCTGGCAGTGCCATTAAAATGGATGGTTCAGATTCCTGTTAAACCAAGAAGTCCGAAATGATGATTGTGAAAGATTCTGTTGGAGGAAAAAATGATTCTAGGTACATAAATTTGTGAAATGCTGAATTAGACAGTATTCACTATATGACTGATTATTTTTTTTTAAAGATTTTATTTGTCAGAAAGAGAGAGAGCACTGTCAGGCAGAGGCAGAGAGAGAAGCAAGCTACCCGCTGAGCAAGGAGCCCGATGTGGGACAAGACTGATTAGTTTTTAATGGACATTTTGATTCTCTAAGAGCCAGGGAAGCCAGGGATAGTATTTTCTATTAGACTGCCAACACGCCTTTAAAAAAACAGAACAATTATTTTGTGGTTTGGGGAATACTAGACTTGGATCTTGGTCCAGTTTCTTACACGATTGGCTAAGTACTTTGGGATGGACCTTGCTGAGGAGTGTCATATGGCGGTTTTTTTTTTCTTTTCTTTATAAGAGAATTTTGAGTGGTTCTTAACAAAGGTTGTTGCAATATGAAAGTCATTTGTTTGATAGAAGTATCAGGCTGTCTTGTCAAAAACAGTGAAGTAGCCCAAAAATATATTTCAGAGCTAACAGAGCTTAAAAAGAACAAAGATTATATGCAACCAGACAAAAACCTATTTCTGCATTTCCTATTTCTTGCTCAGACTGCTTTGTTTATCAGACTGTCACTAAACATCTTGAGGAAATGCAGAGATCATTTTGTTTGGAATCTTAGACACACCAGAGGTGTTTCGGGGGGTTTTTTTTTTTGTTGTTATTTTTAATTTATTTTTTAAATAGATACTATTTTTTTTAAGATTTTTTATTTATTTATTTGACAGAGATCACAAGTAGGCAGAGAGGCAGGCAGAGACAGGAAGGGAAGCAGGCTCCCCGCTGAGCAGAGAGCCCGATGCAGGGCTCCACCCCAGGACCCTGGGATCATGACCCGAGCCAAGGCAGAGGCTTTAACCCACTGAGCCACCCAGGTGCCCCTCGTTTTTTTGTTTGTTTTTTAATGACAGTTTTATTATCCCATATAGTGGCAAACCCTCTTTTATGAAAATTCAAGTACCTGTTTTGTATTCTTGTGTAAATAGAGAATTTTCCCACCTTGGTGCAAGGTGGACTACAGGCAGACATATCTTTACATAGGTATAGACAAAATTTTTTTCTGATTTTTTTTTTTAAAGATTCTATTTGTCAGAGAGTGGGAGCGAGCATAGGCAGGCAGAGTGGCAGGCAGAGGGAGAAGCAGGCTCCCCGCTAAGCAAGGAGCCCGATGTGGGACTCAATCCCAGGATGCTGGGATCATGACCTGAGCCGAAGGCAGCCACTTAACCAACTGAGCCACCCAGGCGTCCTCAGACAAAATTTTTTACAAGTAGCCCCATGATCTAGTCCAAAAAGTACTCTTATTGAAGCCCCAAATTAATCATGCAGCATGGATGGAGGAAGCAGGAGTTTAGCTTTGGAAATTGAGAGCAAAAGTTAAAAATTACTTGCTATCATGGAAGTGTACCTGTAGAATAGAACATTGAACTTTGATATAGTTTTTTAAAAATCTGCCATGATGGATAGTCCCCCACATAAACCACAGCTAACTAAATGAGTTCATTTGTTGAGTGGAGTTAGAATTAGCTATTTGATTGTCTAAAGAATATTTGCTTGCCAAAAGCAACTTGTTTGGTTTTGGCATATTTGATATATTGAGCTGGTATCTGACAGTAATAGCCACAACATAACTTGCTTTTTGAGACTGTTTCTGGAATATGCCAGTAATATCAGCTTAAAGGGTGGTGACAGGATTTTTAATAGTTAAGTAGGAGGGGGAAGGCACAAATAAAATTCCATCCAAAAGTTGCATAGATTATTTAGGTGCAGGTTAAAAAAAAAGTTTAAGACACAGCTTGGTTTTATTCCACATATGTGAAGAGATTCTGCAATTTTGTGGTTTCCCAGTATAATTTTATATTGTTGCCTTTACTGAAATTGGCTTTTTGTCATTACTAAAAACTCTTCCCAACACTGCTAAGTGATTAAAATTGATGTATAGCTATTTTTAAAATCATGTGTTTTTCTACTCAAATTATCACACCTTTTTCTCTTCTTCCTATACAGAGTTAGCTTTGGAATCAAACCCTTCTGACCATCCAAGGGCAAGCACAATTTTCCTGAGCAAATCTCAAACGGATGGTAAGACAGTATATTTCCCCCTCTGGGAAAAAGATTGTTTTTGTTTTGTGTATTTTAGAAAGTCCCTAAAAGAGCTCATACATTGGTTTAAATGTTTCACTCTTTCATGTATTCATTTCTTATTATAATATCTGATGATATATTTTCCTTTCGTTGTTACGGATTTAGTTAACAGAACACGGAGACTCTGTACACATTTTGCCACCTCTTATCAACACGGTCACTTGTGACCACATGATTTAGATATGGTCTAATTCTGCATACTGCCTTGTCCTTTTTCCCTGACTCCAAAGAACAACGGTTTTAAAGATGAGTGATAGGATTTAGGCCACAGCTAAGTTTTCATTTAACAAATTAAAGAGTTGTTAATTTATGGGGATTAAATCTGTGATTCTGGCCCCATTTTACACCACCCTCAACCAAACAAGCCTATCTCACATCCACATTTATTCTACTCAGAACTTTTGAGCTATTCAGAATTTTCTCATCCTAATGTAGTGGTGTGCCAGGATACATGGGAACAAACATGCCCTCTGGGGTTTCCTAGAAGGTCAGAGACTAGTATAAATTGCCTGTGTCCTTGATGTGTATAATGAGAGTCAGAACTGTAGAGTTTTAGCACTCCTGCTTGCATGCTTATTTTCCTTAATGTAATGTTAAATCCTTTTTTATTCAAACTAAAAGCCGTATATGACTTTTTTTCAGATGATTATGACAGCAGGAATATAAAAAGTGAGGGCTCCATAATATTTGAAGTATTCAGCACAATAAAAAATGGGGGGTTTTAACCTGCATTTTCGTAGTGTATGTACGTAGCCTGACTTAAGCAGATCACTCCTGGTTAGGACTGCTGTATTTCTGTTTCTTCCACATGTAGAGACGGTGTGTGGAGACAGTAAAAGCAAAGCTTTCGCATGTCTCTTTCTCCTGAGTCATAAGGAATGTGTGCCTATGATGTCACCCCACATTAAAGGAGGCAGTGTGGAAACAAAGTGGGATCCAAGGCCCTCATTGGAGCTTTTATTCTTCTTCTAGTCTTTGTTAGAGCAAAGTGATTTTGTGTGCTGTAGATATATTTGGTTAGGTTAGCACACTCATTAAAATATAAATTTAAGATATAGATACTTTCCAGTTGTGTAATGGCCCATTTATTTTTTTAGCAAGGTATTCTAGTAGATCACCAATAAGTGCTTTAGGATGCCTCCAGAATACTGATGTATCTAGAAATTAGTGCCTGGCCAGAAACTGATTCTTAGAGCTGTCAGATCCTGATAATTAAAGTAAGTTGTATATAAATATAGAATTAGAAAATACTATGTAGTGGTTCAGATATTCAACAGGTAAACATTTTTATTAAATTTTCACCTGGCCTAGTTTGCTTTGTCCTTTTCTTTTGTACATGGGGAGCCTTTTGTTTGTATCTAACAAAGAAAATCTGTTAGGTCAAAAAGTAAAACTTAGTTTTTATATTTTACTTTATAGGGTTCATCTTGTTAGGTGATTTAAATTATAAATTTTGTTGGAAATTATATTTTACCTCATTTTGTGCATTGGTAATCTGTCAGATGAGTAGCAACTACTTTTACTTTTCTGTGGCATTTGTATCAGAATTGATCAGTTAATTTTTTTTATTCTTAGTGCGAGAAAAGAGGAAGAGCAACCATTTAAACCATGTAAGTAAACAGTTGAAAAGTTAAGTAAGAAATTAATAGTTTGAATTAAAAGTATGTCTGTCATCATTCCCAAAAAATATAATGGATCCCATACTGTTAGCCCTATTATGACCTCTTTTTGTAGATTTTTCTAAATCTCTTCTATTTTCCTCATTATCAAATGTATTCTAGAAAGTCTTTGGCTTAGTAGTGCCCATTTTTTAAGGGTTCTGACACTTGACTTACATTTCAATAACATGGTTATAGTATAAAGTTCTGCCTTCATTTTTTGGCCTTCATTTTTTAATCTTATTTTTAACCAAAGTAACAAAAATGTAATAACTAAGTTAATTTTGAGCACAATCAACTTCCTATTGTGCCAGATGAAAGCTTAGCTTCATCACTTCACCATGGCCTTTTTTCCCTGCCTCTAGTCCCTCAACCTGTATCATGGTTTTTATCAGAATCAATGTGTATGTTGTTATGACTATGCAGATATTGTTCCCTGCTGAGCCACATAGTTCTCTGCCTGTGCCTTCCCCTGTATACACCTCATTCTTTGTCTTAAATACTTTTGAAACCTGAGCACTTCTGCACTTCTCCAGGATAATCCAGTCCCCATTTTCCTAGCCAACATGATCTCACACAGCCAAATGCTGTAAGTAGCTCCCTGGCGGGTCTTTTTGCTTTCACATTCTTCCTTTTTTGTGTGGAATTAATTTCCTGACAGTATTCACTTGCTGATTTTCTAATAGCTAATTTCCCCCCCAAATGTTGTAACAGTTGTCACATGTCCATCAGAAATAGTTTTCATTTACTAAAACACATCTGTTCTGTTTTTTTCTTGGAGACTGGCTTTTTTTATTCTATTCCAGTAGAGTAGACTGGTTTTCCCTAGGTTGGCTCTGTGTCTTTTTTCCTGGGATATCTCCTTGAAGTCATCTGGGATCTCACATAACGGCTGTCCTGTGTTGGATCCCCTATGTCCTAGATTCTCTGTTTCCCCTTGTCTTGTTACAGGCCCTCGTTTTACTGGAGCACATTTTTCGGGAATAGGCAGAAGTTTTTAGAGATCTAGCTTCTCTGAAACTCCTGCTTTTTGATAAAGTATAGAATTCTAGGTTGAAATTAATTTTTGCAGTTCTACAGACATTTCTTTATTGCCTTCTCATTTAAAGTGTTGCTCGTAAATCTGTTGACATTGTATGTTACATTGTACATTACCAGTTTTAGTCATTGTTACTCCATCCCTTCTTTCTCTGAAACCTTCTAGTACCTTCTCTATCCCTGAGATTCTGAAATTTCATAATATGGTTTGATGTGCACCTTCTCATTTTGTTGGGGCAAGTAAGTCTGCAGACCATCTCTCTTTCTAATGAATGTCTTTGTGTGTGTGCCTGTGTGTGTGTGTGTGTGTGATTCTGGTATTTCTGTTATTCAGATGTTGGACCTCTTGAACCAGTATTCCTGCACAGATCTCTAATTTTTTTCCCTTCTATTTTCCATTTTGTCTTTTTGTCCTACTTCCTGGGGACTTCCTTGACTTTATGCTCTAACCCTTCTCCTTCTATTGAATACTGAGTTTTATCTATCTTATTTTTAATTTATAGAGTTCTCTTATAGTCTATTGTTATTTATAGCATCTGGTTCTTTCACGAGTGCGATTTCTCATCTTAGGGTTTTTAAGAATTTTTGAAGTAATTTTATCATTCCCATCAGTTCCTTTTCCCGTTCTGATCTCTCTTACTTGTCAGAGGCTTCTCTCAAATGTGGAGTGGTCCCTGCCTGTGTCTATGATCTCACTGGAAGTACTATGAGTGAGCAGGACTTGTTCACGGATGGGCCTCACTGTGGGCATCTGGGGACTGAGTCTTTGAATTCTGAGCCTGCCTTGGGTTCTGTAAGACAAACTGGCTTTCTTGTTCCCATTCTAGTCTCTATGCTTTCTCTGTCCTGCCATGTCAGTTGCCATTCCTTTGGTCTTTTCACCTTTTCATTTTTCACCTTCACATTAAAAAGCACCTGCTATTTATCCTGTGTTGGTATATATTCTCTGAAAGGAGAGGGAGAGGGAATAGATTTGTGATCAGTCCACCATGTTTTTAACTCAAACTTAGAATATGTTTTGAAAGTATATATTTAAGTGTAAAGTGTTAATTCAGTATAATTAATGCTATTAATTCAGACAGTATTTTCCGGTTATACCCATAAGTAGCGTATTACACTTTTCTCCTAATGCCTTGATTAAGAATTCAGACCACACACCGTGTCATATTGTCCCATTAATGCACAACATAGTTGAAGCAGTTTTCATTAATGCATAGTGTTGGACATTTTTAAGTTGTTTTGTGAAAAAGACAACTTGCCCTGTGAAAATGAGAGACACACAAGTGAACTTGAGCAGTAGGCACAATGGGCAGGTCAGTGGCTGGGGCCTGGATTTCAACAGGTACTTGGCCTTTGATGGTAAGGCTTGGATTGTGATTTCCTAGACTTCTAAGTATGATTATTTTTTAGTCTTTGCCATTGAATCCTAAGTCTGTGAAATAACCTTTGTTGTAAAGATTATAAAAGTCCACCTATTCCGTTAGGGCTCAATGAGTGAAAATAAACACTGCCTTTGTCTCTGTCTGTTCTAGTAATCAACTGAAATATCTATGAACACTGAACTGCCAACACTGCTGTTTTTTGCTATTTGGTTGTTTTTTTTTTTTTTAAGTATTTGCTTTTTTATGATCCTGTGTTTGTCAGTGTTTGAGGCTGTAAGCCAGTGATGGTAAGCCTCTAACCATAAAAGACAATTGTCTTTAAATCTTGGCTAATTTTAAACTAATAAATAATTACAACGGATATATCCAGGCATTGTTCAGAGGCCTGATTCTGCCACCCTCTAGTTGAATACTAGGTCTCCCTGAATACTGAAAAGTCAGCCTGAACTGATGGGGAAGTGGTCAGTGTACCTTTGGTTGCAGCTAGCCAGTATGCTGTAAGTTGCTGATTCACTAACCCCCCCATATGGCTGTAAGACCACATCTAATTAAAAATTTTAAATGTTTCACACTACTATTTTCAAAGGCAAGCCAAAATATATTCATAATGGAAAAAAAAATGAGGAAAGTGGGAGCAAATATAACCCACAGCTTTACCAACTGATCTGTATTTTGGTGCATTTTCTTCCTATTCTTTTTATGGCTCCTCAGTTTAGGTTTTGGCCAGAATTGACTTTTATTATTATGTAATATACACCATAGTATACCCTACTAGTAATGGCCTTAAAAGAGAACTTTCTTCCATTTAGAGTAAAAGTATTTAAATGAATTCATTTTCATTTTTCATGCTATATTTATTGAGATTCTTAAAATACATATTAACTGAATAGTTCTAAAGAACATAACCGTGTTAGATATAGCTGAACATTTCTGGCTTGAAGCAGAATTTAGTGATACTTTTCAAAAGCAGAAGGTCTACAACTCTTTGTTAGTAAGAGGTAAATGACTTTGTAGGAAAACTTCTGAAACGGGCAAAATGGTGTTTTTATATGCCGTGTGGATATTTCTGATTATTGGCTACTGGCAGCTTCTAAATGCTCTGTATTTTAAAAAGTAAACTAGATTTTTTTTTTCCCCTGCCCCATTTGTCGTGTATTTGAGGGGGATACTGACAGGAGAGTGTGACAGCATGGCGAATGCTATTTTATATTGATAAGAGGAAGGAAGGCTCATCTGAATCTGTTTAAAAAAAGAAAGAAAGAAAAAAAAACACAACAAACCAATATTAAAATTGTTGGCATTCTTTGGTATTGAATGCTGCTATTACTTTTAACTACCAGTGACTGGGATTTGTTTATTGGTCTTACTTTAAGGAAGAGAATTGTCCTAACATAGCTTAGGCCGTTTCAGTATTTGACTGTTGCTATATACTTGGGCTCAGGCTCTTCACAGATAAATGGATACTTCTAAAGTGTTTTAAAGATGGTTTATTCTAGGGAGGGTCTCCAGAAGTTCATTGTCACCTCTCTGACACTACTGCAGATAAATTCTCACTAATTTGTAGTAGGATTTACCTTCCAGTTGTAACTGATTTTAAATAATTTGTCAAGCACTTAATTGAACTCCTACTAATTTGTCCCAGGTTCTATGTTCAGTAGCTGGAGGTAGGAGGAATAAGAGTCCTCCCTTCCCTGGAGAAGCTTACTTTTTTTGGGGGGGGGGGCACCCTCAAGCAGTTGGTAGCATGTAACAAGTGGCAGATTAGATGTGTGAGCATACAGAAAAAGAAGTTTTGTGGTGTGACCGCTGGCAAAGGTATCCTGGAGGTAGATAGGGTCAAGCTTTCTGGGACAAGGAGAAAGAAAAAGGCATTGTAGGCATAGAAAGCGTGAGGGAGGCAGGAAATTGTTGTGGTGAATAGCAAGTAGCTTACAGAATAGAATTAATAAAATTTTTAAATGAATGGGAAATCCTCTGAGGTTCTCACTTAATATGATGGCAGTCTTATTTAAACATGAAGTTAAAGTGAAGTTCTCATAAGCTGTTTTATCTGTTTTTTGGACGTGAGAGAATATTAATGCAGTACTCTCTTGCCCTCCGGATAAGGAACCTGAGGCCCAGAGACACCTACGGCCCCCTTAGCTTATTAATGATAGAGCAACTCTGGCACAGACAGCCTCTGACTCAAGAACATTTGTTTCATCACACTGTCTCCTGAACTGATACACTTATTATTGGCTTTCATTTTCTGCAATAAAATGTTCTTGCATCAATATTGTATAAAGCATTACATTTCATTGTAGTAAATGAATAGTAAAAATAGAAGGTCTCAGCTGCTTTTCATAGCTTAGGAAAAAAACACTGAAATCTTATTCTAAGCTTCTTACGTTATTATACAGGGAATTTATAATACGTGCTTGCCAGGTTTGATAATAGGTAATTTATCAAGGGCTGTAGTTTATAACCCATTCCTTAAATCTCATCTGGGAAGTTAGAGCATCCACTGGGTTTCCCATGGAACTGCACAGGGTAGCACACTCAAGCAGTTCATGAAGTATAAGAAAAATCTTAATGCTTTATCGTTTGACATTTTAACCGAGGAAAAAAAAAAACCACACTTTTATAGGTTTAACTTACTGTGACATTTTCTTCTATTTCCCTTCCCCTTCAGGTATCTCCAGGGCAGCTTACTAAAAAGTATAGCTCATGCTCAACAATATTTCTAGATGACAGCACAGTCAGCCAACCTAATCTTAGAACCACAATAAAATGGTGAGTACAACTAGGTTGCCAAGGGCTGAGTGACAGACCGCCCCCCCCCCTCATGCTAAAAGCATCCGAGCCATACTTAATCTGATTTAAGTCATTGGATTATCCTTTTCAGTGATCAGGTTAAGAAACTGGTGTCTATTTTATATTGCTTTCCAGGACCTCAGTCTGAATATCAGTTTCCCATTTTAATCTTAGAGTGCATGGTAGAGGGAAAGCCAGTTAGCAAATAAAGTATCCCAGGAGAAGTATACCTCTTACTTAATACATTTCCGTGGTTAAGACATTGTTAAACATAATGAGGAGATGGAGAGGTGCTTTTTATTGGATGTTTCTAGAAAGAAGTATTTCTTTATGAGTTACAGGCCTTAAACAGTGTGTACTACTTTGGAAGCTACTCTTGAAAGAAGGAACAGGTTGTCCCCTACTGGCACCAGAGTGTATCTGCATTTAAATTTAATTGAATTTTTGTCAGATTTTCCCCATAATGCATTTTTTTTCTCCCTCTGCACTACTGCTGTAAGAAAACTAACTTCTCCTTCCTATCTCCCAAAGAGGGGGAAAATATACCAAGTCAATCTTGAGCAAATTTTCAAGCTTAATTTCTTTATGGATGAAATTTTGCTCAACTGAAAATTATAATTTAATAAATATACTTAATTTTAACCTTGTACATGTGTGTCAATATAGAAATATATCTCTAGGACACTATATCAGTCTATGTATAAGAAAACCACAGCAGAGAACAATGAAAGAAATGGTTTTGGAAATGTAGCTGTGGTCAGGTTTATACTTCAGCAAACATGAACAGTGTTACGATGATGAAAACTATTCCTTAATTTCCGGGAGCGCCTTATAATCCACAATTAGAGTTGCACTTTTAGAACACCCCAAGATGAACCTTTCAAGCTTATTTAAGGGAGGAGATAAGCCCAAAACTGGATATGCTGGATATGCAGAGCTCCTTTACTTCCGAAATTGGCCAAAGAACATTATTAACATCTCTTTGGGACAGGAGTGTTGATTTTCCAGAACACAGTTTAGAACACTACTTCAAAATATTCATATTCTCTTTTATTTTTCAGCCTTAAAAACAACTGGCTTATAAACTTAATTTTGTTTCTTATGTACCAGCTTTATCAGCTAATTAAACTATCAATAACTTCTACTTTAATTAAAAACAGCAAGTTTACAGTCATTATAATGTAACTTTTCTCTCACCCTTATAACAGTGGAGATCAAATTTGTATTTCAGCAAAAACTGAGAGCCAAAAGTCTAAAGTCGTCCTGAGCTTTGGCACCTAACAAGTAATCACTAAATGTTTTTATTCAGCCAAGACACTAAATCCATGTGTTCAAAACAAAAAACAAAAAACTCTACTTTGGCTAGAGTCCCCAGCTTTTGAATTCAGGAGATTCTAATGTTTTAGTACATAATTCAAAAGTGGTTTTAAAGATTAACCTTGCTCAGACAAGTAGGTTTCCTGCTTGTTTTTCCCAACTTGGCCTAATTTGTAGAAGTACAGTAAATTTAATTGCTTTCAATAAGTTTTAAAAATAATTCGGTGCATTTATTGATGAAATAAATGTTTACTGAGAAAATTAATAGGGCAAATTGGTTTTTAAGAGTGATTTTGAAAAATGTTTACATTGGGGTAGTGCATTGTTCTCAGTGGGGGGAGCCATATTAGAATCACTTGTGCAACTTTTTTCAAAAATCTGTTTCAAAATACATGCATTTCCCCCTCCCCTACCACACTCTCACAAGCCTTCTGATAGGCTGAGGAAGGATATGAGGCATAATTGTATGAATGAAAGCATCCAGAAGGATTCATTCATTCCCAGATTTTGTTGCACGTTGCAGTCACCTGGGGAACTTTAAAAGCCAATCTGATGCCCAAGTCGTACCTAGTGTCAGTGAAATTAGACCATCTGGAGGTGGAAGCCAAGCAGTTTTTAAAAAGCTCCTTAGGCAATCCAGTGTGCAGCTAAGCTTGGGAGAACCACTGCCTGGTTAGAGTGTGGGAGAATGAGAACAGCTTCTGACCACCTGTGGGACCTTGGGCAAGTCAGTTTTAAGCCTTGGTTCCTTGTGAGTAAGATGGGTTGTTTAATTAAATGCTAAGCCTTCATGGTCCTTTTCAGCATAGAACTTTGAATTCTGTGATTTTTAAAATTAAATTGAAGAGGAAACTGTTTGAAGCACTATAGAAGTATCCATCTTTGATCCTAATAGCATTACAGGCCCTTTTACAAGTGCTTGTATTCTATAGACCTAATTCTAAAATTCAGATTTGCCTTCCCTCAATTGTTTTGAGCTTCGTTTTAGACATTTTGAGGGCAAAGGGAAGCATATAACTTAACTAAGAGAACCCCTTTGTTGCCTGTACAAAACATCTGTGAATAACTTAGGAACATAGTAACTTTAAGAGTGTCTGAGGGCTTATATCTATCTGTTCATTAATATTTAAATTAATTTGGAAATACCTGTCATTAAATATTATACTGTATAGTATTATGCTGCATTGTTAGCATTGCTTATTTCAGGGTAGCTAGACCTATCATTGATTTTGTTGGTACTTAGATTTGCTATTAAATTTTCTAATTATGTTTTTAAATTATTTTATTTGGTATGGAACACTTTACCTACTTTTAGGGAAACAATGAAAAGTGGGTGGGTTTGGTGGATAGTAAACTAAATCAAAATGTAGGAACTAACTTTTTTTTTTAATACAAAAATTATGGCTTAAATTTAAGCATTTATACGAACAGATAGAGCTTGTATAGGAAGAGGAAAGATTCTATGGGTAAAGGGTCAAATGACAGGGAAAATGTGTAATAATTTCTATATTATAATTATGGACCAAAACAGGTTTTCTAACAATTGGTCCTCTTTGCCAAAAGCCAAAGGACTAAAACGGGGGGAGAAAGTGCTCATATGAACTGTTTGAATTAGAGGATTTCAGGGCCCCTGGGCCCCTGGAAGGATCCTGTCTCCCTCCCAACCACTTTTTAAAAATTGTCTTCATGCCTAACATGATGAAATCAATTGTTACAATTTTCTTTTTCCTTCCACAGTGTGACCTTAGCAATATATTACCACATAAAGAACAGGTGAGCTCTTTTAAAACCTGTCTTGTTATTCCAGCTCCTTACTTTGTAAGATATCAAGTTTAGTGTTAGGTAACGAGTATGAATATTATTAGAATAAACTTGTAGAGTGCTTTTATTACATTGAAGACCCAAAGAATATTTGTTCATGTGGGTTATATTAATATTTACTGTATTAGAAATAAAATTTGAGAATTTAAAAATTAAATACACTGTGTGTCAAAACAGGGTTTTTATGGCACTGTTAAAGTTTTGAGCGAGATAATTCTTTGTTGTGGAGGGTTGTCCTGTGCATGGCAGGATGTTTAGCAGTCCGCCTGGCCTCTACTCACCAGATGCTGATAGCCTATCTCTCTGCCTCCACATTGTGTCCCCAGCATGGCCAGATGTCCCCTGGGGAACAAAGTCACCCCGGATTGGGAACCCCAGTGTTAACATAAATCATTTTTTTTTTTTATTAAAAAGTAACTTCTCCACAACAAAAAAGTTAAGTCAAAAGTATGTCATCGATTTACAGTTTTACAAATCTCTTTACTATCTGGCTTAATAGAAGACAGCTCATTCTCATATCCTGTCTTCCGTGATTCCCAGCCTTGTTCAGATACAGAGTTGGAAAAAAGTGCACTTTTAAAACCTTCAGATATTGTGGATATGCTATGATACTTAACTAAAAGTCCACAAGTGCCAGTTTCTTAGGTTATAATGGAAATATATATATTATATATATATATGGAATTTTAAATCATATCAGTGAACTTATACTCTGTTAATACCCATTGATCTATCTTGCACACTGAATGGATCTTTACTTGGATGTGGTTTTAGAATATTATGCATTGGTCAGCTGGAAAGTACTAGTTCACATTTCTTTATACAGGGTCAAAACTCACTTCTGTTAGTATCACCACCTGTCTTTATCAGAAAAGCCTTTAAGTATTGAGAAGCTATCAAGCTTACAGTAGATGAAGCTCATAGTAAAAGGTACAAGTTTTCCCAAAATCCTGATTTTTTTTTTTTTTAGCTTGATAGCCTGAATTTTATCATTGGCAACAAATACTTTATTTTTCTTGAAGTTTCAGGCTCACTTTGTTCATTTTCTTTTTTTTTAAGATTTTATTTATTTATATGAGAGAGAGAGAGAGTGGGAGCACAGGAGCAGGGGGAAAAGGAGCTTCTCTGCTGAGCAGGGAGCCCAATGCAGGGCTCGAGCCCAGGACCCTGAGATCATGACTTGACTTAACTGGCTGAGCCATTCAGGTGCCCTGCTTTGTTCATTTTTCTTTTTTAATTTTTAGATTCAATTTTAAGTAAACTCTGTACCCAACATGGGGCTTGAACTCACAGCCCTGAGATCAAGAGTCCCATGCTCTACCGACAGGGTCAGCCAGGCACCCCTCACTTTGTTCATTTTTAAGAGAATGACTGTCAGTTGTACCTTAAAATGGGGCGCCTGGGTGACTCAGTCATTAAGTGTCTGCCTTTAGCTCAGGTCATGATCTCAGGGTCCTGGGATCCAGTCCCTCATTGGGCTCCCTGCTCTGCCGGAAGCCTGCTTCTCCCTCCCCCACTCCCCCTGCTTAAGTTCCCTCTCTCGCTGTGTCAAATAAATAAATAAAATCCTTAAAAAAAAAAAAAAAGTGCTCTGTGAAAAAAGTGGCTTGTTCAGATCACAACTAAGTCACAGGTTCTTTTTTTTCCTTAACTGTCTTGAAGCGTGCAGAAGTGTTTCATAAATATTTTCTAATTTTTCAGAATATTAGAAGGATCAAGGTTTAATAACACTATTAAGTCTTACTGCTTTATCAAGGATGTTCTCAAGTAGAAGAGAATTTTTTTCAACTGCAAGCAGCAGGGAAGACTGGCATGACTGGGTACCACTACCTTGGTCTATGTGCAAAAACAAGCAGTTTTACTCCTTTTTATTTTTTATACAGTCACTGCAAATGTCAAAGGTGTACGAGCAAGTAAGGTCTTTAGTATTCCTATAAAAACAGTTTTGGCTTCATGAGCCTCTGAAAAGGGGAGCTGCACACCTGGAGAACCACTGTCTAAATGGGCACAGCATATGACTGGGGTGACCTTTTATATGAAAAGACTGGTCTCTCTTAAAATTTAAGAAAAAAATTACATTTTAAACTCAAACTATTTAAGAGAGACTAGAAGAAATACATGATGATATATAATATAGAGAGCCACACAGAGAAAAAAAAAAACAGGGGAAAAACATGGATTTCATATTCACATTTATTAAATTCTAAAGACTTTTTGCTCACCACTACTGGTTTATAAGATGTTCTTACGTATTCCATTGTGGGGTTAGAGGAGTGAAAATATATTTGGTTTACCAGCATTGCCTGTGAGGGAAAGTCAGTGTGTTCTGAAAGGCACCTCTGGCTTGGCTGGTCGTGGTAGAAGAGATTTCACAGAGGTCAGGAAACCCTCTGAAGGCCAGAATGCAAAAGAATTTGCAAAACTGCTTGCTCTTTTGAAGGGTAAGCTTCTTCCACTCCCCCCCTCTGATCCCAGCAGGCACTTTGCAAAGATATTAATTCCTGAATTAATTTTTAAAACACGTGTTCTTATTTTATAGAGACGCAAATAGATCCTTGGATATTTTTGATGAGAGATCACATCCACTCACAGTAAGTGTCAGTTTTACTGAAGTTGTATTTTTCTCTCATGCAGGGGCATTTATTTCATGCTGATTTGATTTGAAATTAATTACCAGGAGAAAATTACTCCCTCCAGCTTAGTCAAAAATCATTTTTTTAAAAAGGTTTTATTTATTTATTTGACAGAGATCACAAGTAGGCAGAGAGGCAGGCGGTGAGCAGGGAAGCAGGCTTCCTGCTGAGCAGAGAACTTGATGCAGGGCTCAATCCCAGGACCCTGAGATCATGACCTGAGCCGAAGGCAGAGGCTTAACCCACTGAGCCACCCAGGTGCCCTTGAAGTCAAAACCATCTTAAGTCTTCTTCCCTACCCCGTGTTGTGTCTAATCATTTTACCAAAGGAATGATGTATTAGGGATATATGAGAGCACGAACTGAGCTGCAGCTTTGTAGAATTAGCTAAAGTGAGTAAATGTACCCAAATAACAGAAAATGTATCTTTTTAAAACATAATTTTCAGTAACTGCAAACAGTATAAGTATTTGCAAATAAGCCTAACAAATATGTTGTGGTCTCTCTGAAGAAAATTAGAAAATGATTTACATTTTAAATCCTTTAAAATAACAGGGAGCCTGGGTGGCTCAGTGGGTTAAGCCTCTGCCTTCAGCTCAGGTCATGATCTCCCGGTTCTGGGATCAAGCCCTGCATCGGGCTCTCTGCTTAGTGGGGAGCCTGCTTCCCCTCACCTCTCTGCTTGCCTCTCTGCCTACTTGTGATTCCTGTCAAATAAATAAAATCTTAAAAAATAAAAGTTTTCTTTTTGGGGTGGGGGGGTGTTTATTTATTTGACAGAGAAAGCACGCAGGCAGGGGGAGCTGCAGGCAGAGGGAGAAGCAGGCTCCTCGCTGAGCAGGTAGCTCGATGTGGGACTCAATCCCAGGACCTTGGGATCATGACCTGAGTCAAAGGCAGATGCCCAACCTACTGAGCTACTCATGCATCCCTCAGATAACAATTTTAACTCCCTTAGTTAATGATAGCTCACTCCCTCAGGTTCTCTCACCACATGTGGCTGGTAACTATTGCATAGGTCACACTTAAGAGTCTTAACCGTTACAGGAAACAAACTGTTTTTCTTTCATTTTTTTAAAGATGTATTTATTTGAGAGAGAGAGTGCACATGCGTACACGTGCAGATAGGCAAGCAGGGGGAGGGAGAGAGAGAGAATCTCCAGCAGAATCCCTGCTGAGTGTAGAACCCCATGAAGGCCTCAGTCTCACCACCCTGCGATCATGACCTGACTGAAACCAAGAGTTGGATGCTTAACTGACTGAGCCACTCGGGCAGCCCAAAATTGTTTTTTCAGAGTTGATTGCAGAGAATTATAACAAGTGATCAATCAGACTCTTGAACCTAAAAATAGTTTTACATATAGATAGAAAAGAATATATGTAAGTTTTCTGAGGTCATGCCTATATTTTTCCTTAATGAATGGTGGTGAGTATTGAATCACTATAGTATTTTAGGATCCCATTGTTTATATCTAAACCACAAAAGACATGTCACCCAATCAAAATCATTTTGGGAACATGGGCCCAGATGTAAAGACTGCGATATTATGGGCATTTAAGTACTTTTCCTCTGTGGATACTTAAACTGCATTTTTTTTTTCTTTCAGAGAGAAAAGGTTCCAGAGGAATACTTTAAGCATGATCCTGAACACAAATTTATTTACAGATTTGTTCGTACTCTTTTCAGTGCTGCACAGCTAACAGCCGAGTGTGCAATAGTAACTTTGGTAAGATAGTTCTTCTTTCTTACAGCCTCTTTCTTCAATTTCAGTCTTAAGCCACAGGGTATGGTCCTGTTTTTCACATAAAAGTAGGTTCCTCAAATGATCATCAGAAGTTTATTAAGAGAAACTTATTGGAATTAAAATACACACATTCAAACTTAATATAATCATTATTTTTCAAAACATCGCTGTTGCTTTTCTCATCACAAAAGAATTGCCGTTAAAGGCAGCAGGAGAGATTTCTGGTTTCTCCTTCCATACGTCTCCGTGCACACACGTGCACACTCAGGTGGTGTGCTGGGGGTAGCTGGGGGACCACAGGCAGTAACAGAACCGTCTGGTCCACAGGCAGAGACTCATTTGGTGTGGATCTAAGCTGAGTCCCAGAGTATTTCGGTATTCCCCACACAGTTCTCATGTGCGTCTTGATTGAGAACTGTTGCCCTAAATTCTCCGTTCCTTGGGTGATGGGTGTTCATCCATCCCCGCTGTCCTCTTGAGCCTGCCTGTGAAGTTGCCCAGGATTATAGCGCCGGAAGTACTTCTGAGGACCTTTGTGTTATCCATACAGCATTCCTGTGGTAAGATTTTATCATTTGAAAAATAAATTCTATTTAAGTGAGAGACAGCTGGGGTTATTTTCACTCCTCTGTACAGCAGACCTAAAGGGGAAAGTTAACCGTCTGGAGGGAAAGAATACTTAGGTCAGTGCCTGTATTCCTTTAGTATCCAGTTAGAATTTAGGAGAGGAGGCTTCTGTTTTTGAGTAGAGACCCCTCAGTGGGCACTCGGGCCATTTCTTTGTGCTACAGACCATTCAGAGTGCTTAATCCATGCTGGAGAGAGGCAGGGTGGTCCTCCCACATGGAGAGCAAGACGATGCTGGGGGGAGAGCATCTGGGTTGGAGATGGGGAGTTCTTTGTAGACAGGTTAAGCGTGACATACCCGTGAGACAGCGGTGACGCTGTCTAGTCATCAGTTGAATATATGAAACTGCGCATGAGTCCGAGCTAGGCGTAGGGAATTAAGAGTAGTAGCTGCTCAAATGCAGAGAAAGTAGAGAATAAAGAGTGAATAGGAGCTAGAGCTGTAAGGACTACCAGCATTTAAGGGACACATCCTCAGAGGAGTGGCTAGAGTGGTAGGACCGAGGAGGGAATAATAAGAGATGCCAAGATATGAGAGGTTCAAGGAGAAGGGGGGTCAGAAGGCCAAATGCTGCCAACGCGCTGCCCATTGCATACCCCCTGAATACCACGTCTGTGTCACTAAGTGTTGGGGACAGAGGAGAAAACAGGTGGAATAAAGTTCTTGCCTTCATCTAGTTTATATTCTAGCAAGGAAGAAATAAGTTGTTTTTTTCATTTGTTTTTTCAAAAGAGTGTTACCTAAATATTTCAGGTAGCGGTAAATACCAAGAACAGAAAGCAGCGTGAAGGGATAGATCAGAGGGGCTCACCATTTTAGATAGCAGGATCAGGACGAGCCTCTTTTTTTTTTTAATTGTTTTTATTATTTTTTTGACAGATCACAAGTAGGCAGAGAGGCAGGCAGGGAGAGAGGGAGGAAGCAGCCTCTTCTCTGAGCAGTGAGCCTGATGTGGGGCTTGATCCCAGGACCCTGAGATCATGACCTGAGCCGAAGGCAGAGGCTTTAACCTACTGAGCCACCCAGGCGCCCCAGGCTGAGCCTCTTTAAAGAGGTAGCACCTGAACCATGACCTGCCTGAGGAAGATGATGAGCTCTGGCATTACAGGCAGAGGGGACAAATACAAGACTCTTGAGATGGGAGCATGTTTTGTGTATGTAAGGAACAGTGAGGTGGCCAGTGGTCAGAGGAAGAATAGCATGCGAGATGAGGTCACAGCAAGGCAATGTTGTATCTTCTGGGGCCTTGTAGCTAGCAGACCTGGAAGAAGGGAAACTGTCATGGTTTGATGGGAAAACTCTGGTAGATCTTGAGCAGGAATATGAAGTGCTCTTCGTAGAAGAGGCTGTCCTTGCTGCTTTGGGGACAGTCAACTGTAGTGGGAGTCAGAGTGGAGGCGGAGAGGTAAGGAGGCAGTGACGGTGATACAGCCGAGAAGTGACCAACAGAAATCAGTCAAATCACCAGTGAAGGTAGAAGTAACAAAAATTGCTGATGGATTGGAACAGGATTAAGTCAGATGGAGGCCCCAGCAACAAGGCCAGTAGTATTGCCCTTTAGGTTACTAGGAAAGGCTTGGGGAGCGTAAAGTTGGGCTGAAGGCACAGAGGACCTCACGAGTGACAGCTGCAGAGGGCAGACTCTCACAGGTGAGGAAGCTGCTGGGAGATGAGAAGCCAGCATGAGGCGTTTTGTGTGAGCAAAATGAGAGGAAGTGGGATGGAGCTGGGGGTGGGCGGAGGATGGGGTCCGTGGGCCGTGTAAATCTGTTCATATTGGGGGAAAACTCTGGCCGAGAGGGAAGAAAATTCTTCAAAAAGAGAGAATTGTGTAAACAGTTCTGCACAAGTGGGATGGGATCACCCAAGAGTTACTTAAGTGAGAAAAAAAATCTCATTCCCACAGACACAGGAGAGCTAGTGGTATCAGTGAGGCGGGGCGGATTCCAGGTTTCCCAGTAAAGAGGGCAGATAGGAAGTTGAGAGATTGCCAGTGTTGTATAAGTGCCTCTAAGTATTCCCATAAAGTAGAGTTGAACCTTGTAGGTTCAACTTGTTCATTCTTAGGACACCTGAGAGAGCTGCGTTTGGGGGAATGGGAACAGAATTTCACTAAGGACATAAAATGTTCAAGAACCATTTGTTTTTAAAAAAACAGTTGAGTTTGGAAAATACTGGCAAATCTGAGCTGGCAGTCAGACAACCTTCAGACAATAAACACTCTAAAATTGGATTTTTTCTTGTCAAATGGCATATATACTCTTCTGCAGAGAACTCTTTGAAGTCACAACAAATTATCACTTACCTCTGTAGTCTTTACTCGGCTGTTAACTCCAGCCAGGGCTGGTGGAGCAGACATTTGGTACTGTAAGAGAGATCCGGGAGTCCCTTCACAGCGGGGTTTAGAGGATTCCCAGGGGTACAGAACCTGGGGCTCTGTTAGCACTTTAAAACCAACAGAATTGACTAAGCTGCAGGTAGCAAACGAATTATCGTAAAATGATGACAATGGAGATGTGAAAATGAGGGGATAGGAGAAGGACTGTCCTTTGTATATGAGTGTATGTTCCTTTAAAAGACACTTAACTATGAGGGGGGACTTCTGGACAGCACACCTGTTTGTACTTGCCATCCTGCTGTGCCACACAGCAGCCACTGGGGGGCTCTCTTGCCCACCAGTTTCTGTCCTCAGGTTTGTGCCACGAAAGGACTACTTTGAAAAGGGAAAGGCAAACATGTGCTCTGTATTATCCAGGGTTTTCTATATTCAAGTATTATGCAAAATGACCATGTAATGACCAGCCAGCTCTGGTACCTTGCACAGGGTAGGCACTCAAGGGTTATTGGACAACTCGAATCTGCAATCAGTTGTATTGAATCAGTTCCCTTTATGAATGGGAAGGTTAATAACCCAATGCCTGCCTTCAGGATGCCCTTTGCTGAGATGTCCATTCATTCCTGTGACAAAGGCTGGAAATTCACATGGGCAGAGGAGGCAACAGAAGTATCTGACCCACAACTGTGACCTGGCCTCTGGCTTTGGCTGGCGGGGCCAAGTCTTTGTAGACCTTTGTAGGAATAAAAGGCATGTCAAAAACAGATGAAATCTGTCATTCCTAACAGTTCTTATCACAGCACTTTAAACTGAACTAAAATCAAAGACCAGTGCTCTACTTTTGCAGGTTTACTTAGAAAGGCTTTTAACTTATGCTGAGATCGACATTTGTCCCACTAACTGGAAAAGAATTGTTTTGGGAGCCATTCTTCTTGCCTCCAAGGTTTGGGACGATCAGGCTGTATGGAATGTGGACTACTGCCAGATCCTCAAGGACATTACAGTTGAGGACATGTGAGTTTATAAGGTTTTGGTGAACTTTCTAACCCTTTTCCAATGCCTCCGTTGCTCCGGTAAAGTGTACATTTTAAGAAATATTTTTAAAGGTTACATTGTGCAGAGAACTGAAATAGGCATAAAATTACAGGCTTCCTATCAGGCTATGGTATAACAATTCATATTTCCTATCATTGATTGGTAGATCTTGATGTGTTATTGTTTTAATAATCTGCTTGGCAAATTGAAATACATATATCTTTTTTATTGTTAAAGCTTTTATTTATTTACTTGACAGACAGAGATCACAAGCAGGCAGAGAGGCAGAGGGGGGTTGGGGAAGTAGGCTCCCCACTGAGCAGAGAGCCCGATTCTGGGCTCTATCCCAGGACCCTGGGAGCATGACCTGAGCCGAAGGCGGAGGCTTTAACCCACTGAGCCACCCAGGTGCCCCTGAAGTATATATTTCTGCTGGGTTTTGGCATACATTTTAATCGCTTACACTCAACACAGTATTATAAATATCTTCATGGCTTTCTAAAAGCTGTCTACAGTTCGAGTCGATTTTAAAGAGGCCTGTGGCCGACCTTTAAAATAAATGTTTGGCCACTGTTAAGGTCTTAGGTCCTCTAGACCATTGAGAGGTTATACCTTCAATCTGAGTCAGCTTTTGCTGGTCATTCTCTCCTCCTTATCTGAAGTTCTGTTGTTACAGAAGCCGTGGTACAAAAGTAGCCACACGTATGAAGGTTTCAGATCCCAGTGTTCCTGCTTCCTCCCATACTAGGAGTATTGCACTCGTTTAAAAATAGGTCTTTAGGAAGCTCCTGTTTCTCAGGCATCCCAAAAAGCATCCCTGGGACATCACCCAGTGCCCGTTGTATTCAAGAGTCTCGAGGCGCTCAGCAACCACAGCAGCGCTTTGTGGGGCCTTCCATCCACCATGAGGGTGCTCCTTGCTGGTGGCGTGCTGACAAGGGAGTGAAACACCAGACTTAACAAGGGCTTTTGATCTGGCCACCCTGGCTTCCGGGAAGGGCCCTGAGGGGGCAGGCAGGATGAGCCAGCGAGGTATTTCCAGTAGATTCGCAGAGTGCCCATCTGAGAGTGAAAATGTCTTTGTGGGTGGCATTTGGGAAAATGTGGAAGAACACGTCTTGATTATACAGAACAGCGTAGGAAGATTAAGATCATGGCAGGCAGTGGCAGGTTTGTTTTTGTTACCTTTGCCCGTTACTCTAGGTAAGATTGTCATTCAGAATTACCGAAGTGCATATTTACAACTGAAGTGAGGATACTTGCGACTAGAAGAGCCCAGTGATTGTTGGTGGTTGTCCGAATGGCTTTTGATAATAGTGGAAACCGAGTGGGCATGGAGATGTTGCTTGCAGCCATGGTAGCAAATGGTGTGATGGCAAATAAGGGATTTGAAATAAAGAAAAGTACTTTTGGAAGTGGCAGAAACTAAAGTGACTTTGATCACCACTGTCATCAGTCTGCAAACTCTGGTGCCTTGAAAGGAAGAAAAATTTGTCATCACAGACACTAGCCCTACCATGGTGGCACCTGAAATCTCCTCAAAACCTTCAACGAAGCTGGCTGGGGCTCTGATTCTAGCCAAAACCTCAGAACCGGCTGGGAAGTGCGTGAGCTCGTAAGAATGAGTTTCCAGGAGCAGCGATGGCAGTGTCTGGCTGCAGGAAGACCAGTTCCAAGCAATACTTTTCGTGTATAAACAGAGAAGCACCAGGAGCTGGGTTGATAATAATAATAGGCTGCTTCTGTTTATGAGCTTTGGAAATTGGAAAGCATTACGACAAAGTGCTTAATACACATTTGTTTCGTCCCTCTGCTGTTGACTTCGATTTGTAATAGTCTCATTTTGAGATTTTGAGTCTAAATTGAAGAATTGGTGTCTATCAGCTTTTTCTTCAAACTTTCCAACATCTATGCTTTAGAATATATTCCCCTTCAAAAGAATAAGTTAAACTGAGCAGCTGCTATTCAGAAGATTTGCTGTGCCTGTAAATGGTGTGCTATTCATCCACTTGGCTATTTAAAAAACAAAAAACCCAGAAGATGCGTATTCTATAGGCATAATGCTTCTCTCCAGTGATTAAACCTTTATTAATAGACATGTTAATCCTATGAAGTACTGTATTTCCACACAATTAAAATGTATTAGCAGAGAAAATATAAAAGGGATAGTGAAGTGCATTTATTCCTGTAGTAAATTAAGTCCTGATTAGCTGATGATCAAAACATTATCTGATTTACATTTCTATAGACTTACAGCCATATGAACAGGAAATTAAATTTGGAAGTAGGTTCAGTTGGGTTTAAAATTCAACAAATGAGAACTTCATCTCCGCTCTCATTCTGAATGCTCTCTGACCATACAGGAGAACTTCAACATTTGTTGATCTAGCCAACAGATAAAATACTAAACCTTTAAAACCGAGAAACCAAATACGTTATAAACTGCTTGTGTTTATTTGGGTACTTAGCATTTTTATGGAATTCACTAAAGGATGACTGTGAAAGTGGTCAATTTTATATTATTAAACATTGGGCACATGAGCCCGTATGGTCATGTGGAGCCAAGGACTGCTCCCAGCATTTTCCTTTCCTGCTTTATTGAACTCGCCCCCTGCGAGTGTGCTCCTTCTCTTCTGGCAAGAGGGTGGCACCACATCTTGGGGTTGCATTCCCAGCATGAGAGAAAGGCTATTTGAGTCCTGTGTTCTACCAGAGGTCACATCATAGTTTAGTCAAGCCAAGACATCTCTTTGCTCGTTCTGCCCTCGAGAGTTTGAAAAAGTGCATCCTGTCCTATCAGAGCGGCAATTTCTTGCCGTAGTAAGATGAAGGTGAACAGAGACGTGCATTTATGTATGCCCTTTGACACAGCCCTGTGCACTGGGGCAGGGGGAGGGGATTCCTTTTTCCATGCAATGTGGCTTATTTATTTATTTATTTGCGATGAATCCTTGTTGCTTCAAGAGTTTTTCCCCCTCAGAGATAATAGCAGTGACTCTCGATAGATCCATTTGTTGCCGTGGTGATGTGCCCACTCCTTTTGTTGGCGCGTCTCTACTTCAATAAGCCCCTTCCTGTTACCGGCCCGGTGAAAATGTCTGCGAGTTCTTCAGAGCTAATAAACAGCATACATCATTCCTTTCATCTGATCACTATAGCGGGCCTTGTGAGTGAGCGAGGAGCATGAATCGTACAGCTGCACTAATGGAACTCTGAAGAATGAGCCCCTGAGTCAGCAGCAGGAGTGCCTAAGAGGGCCATAACCTCTTCCCCCTTGTCCCAGACTCCAAGTGCTGGGATGCAGAAAGGACCACAAATAGCTGCACCTTGTTTGAACGCTAGTGTACTAATCCACTGGGGAGCCTCTGTTTGTTCCAAAACAGAATTTAGAACCTTCCCCGTAGCGCAGGAAGATATTTTTGAAGATAGCCCAGTTGACTAAAATTGTCTTGTGTTGGTTTTGTCATCTCCTCCCCCAGGAATGAGATGGAAAGGCATTTTTTGGAGCTCCTTCAGTTTAATATTAATGTTCCCGCCAGTGTTTATGCCAAATACTACTTTGACCTTCGCTCCTTAGCAGATGACAACAACTTGAATTTTCTCTTTGCTCCTCTTAGCAAAGAAAGAGCACAAAACCTAGAGGTAAGGCTGTGAAATCATTAGTTGGGGTTTTCTGTGGGCCACTAAAACCAGCATCTGTGGCTAAAGCTCATTAAGCAGCGATTAGCAAAATGGAAAGATTGAAATTAACACATCGAAGAGTTTATTAACCCTTTGGTGGCGTATTTCCTGTGTCTTTTATGGTTTATGTAAAGATCTCACATTATTTTTAAAAGGCATGTAGGTATTTCCTCTGTGACCATAATTCAGAATATTTTAAGTCAAATTTAAACTTTTTTTTTTTTCAAATTTAACGTGTTAATGGTTTTCATTTGAACTTTATCCTTCCATGTAATCATACGATTATATATATATAAGTATATATATAACTTTTACAATTGTATCCTTAATCGTATCTATGTACATAATTTCTTATGATTGTATCCCCAATCATAGATACGGGGATCTCACCACATACTCACCATTCTTTTTTTTAAGGTTTTCTTTCTTTATCTGGGGGAGAGACAGACACAGAGCAAGCATGAGGAAGGGGGGGCAAAAGGAGGGGGAGAAGCAGACTCCCCACTGAGCAGGAAGTCTGACATGAGGGCTCCATCCCAGGACCCTGATGATGACCTGAGCCCAAAGGCAGACGCTTAAGCGACTGAGCCACCCAGGTGTCCCTCTACTCACTGTCCTTAACAGTCTTTTACTCGGTTTGGAAATTCATGCCAGTGTGTTTTACAGATACCACAGTTCAGCCCCATGAGTTCATTAGACAAAGCATCTGTGGCTCACCTGAGACTTAGACTGTATCTGTGTTTCAATTACTGCCGTAGAGAGCCTGTGGGTTTATGAAAATGGTAAAGGATATGAGACAAAGGAATTATGGTTTATGACTTACAGTGAGTTTGTAGCAAAAGTATTACCACAACTGAAATTTCGAGACACTTAAAATGGACACTTCTTGTAGTATCTTGGTGTAGTTTGCGGTCAGGTATTTTCTGCCATGGTTAATGTGCAAGTGAAAGAGCACTTTTTGGTGCTTCGGTCATTAGACCTGTGACCCTCCAATAAAATGCAGACATGCCTGCCCTGTTAGAATCTGCTTAGGGGATATACTAACCAATGAACACTAGAAGTTGAATGGCTGAGAAACACTGGTTTCTGCCCAGGTTGATGTTCACTATGTTGATGAACAGGTGGACAGGGAACAGGTGATACTGCTGTTAGGAGCCTATCAAAACACTGTGACATCTTTGGAGCCCAGTTTGTAAATAAGCATGTCTTCCTCGCCCAGTGATCTAATTATAGCCTTCTAAGGATATTACCTTAGTGAATTGTCAGAAAGTAGCATCCCCAGAATCTGGGAATGTAGACCTCCACAATCCAAAGGAGCAGTAACTGTGAACTATCTGAAGGGGTATGGCTGTGTGACTTATCAGTGAGGCTTTTTGGGTTTTTTTTCTGCCCAAGGTTGGAAGGCTTTTTTAAAATTTGTTCTTGTGTTCTCTTTGATTGACTTTCCCAGGCCATTTCCAGATTGTGTGAAGACAAATACAAAGACTTGTGTAGAGCTGCTATGAGAAGGTCTTTCAGCGCTGATAACTTCATTGGTATTCAGCGCTCTAATGCCATCCTCTCTTAAGGGAGAAGGGAGGGGTTGTAACATCATGAACCCCTCAATCTACAGGGACTGGAGAAATACCACCTCTCCTGCTCAGAAACCAGCAAAGTTAATATCTTCATCTAAAAGAAAGACCTCGAACTCAAGAAACTCATGGACCGCAAAGATTATGGTCATAGGAAAGAATGGGACCTTGTTAATGCAACACACTCTTTTGTCCTTTTTAATGTAAACAGAGTTACAAAAACCACTCCAAAGCAAAAGCTCCAACCCACACACAGATATTTGCTTACTATGTAGGCTGATAGCTGTGAACTAAGTGAGGGGTTTTTTAATAGCTTAAATTTTTAGACTTTAAAGACACTAACTATATAACTTTTATGTTTTTCCTATTTTTCTTGCCCCTTCCCCCCCATATTGCTGCATATTTCGTTAGCATCAATGCAGTATTACCAACCATGAAAACATGGGACTCCTAACAACTCATAAAGCCACTTAGGAACAGACGGTAGCATTGTGTTAGGTATTGAAGGGTCCTTCCTACTTTATCATTGAAGCTGCTAGTCACTATTGGCAATCAGTTTAAACCAAAAAGCTGGTGGATAACACTTGTCACTCAGATTCTTTGCAAGCACTACTTATTAGCATATTAGTATGTTTAGGGTCATAAACAGAGAAAGTATGTTATCGATGATTATCTACTTCTCTTGGGTCCACGCTGCATTTCTTGTGAACTATAATGGTGCTTCTCATTTTCTGATGATTTTCCTCTTTATTAAATACCTGTATTAAAAGATATTTTCACAATGCCAACCAACCTGGTGGTCCAGTGGTAACAAGCAGGTAGTGAAAAGGTGTCCTGAAAACCTTAGTGCAGCTTTAAGCTTTAACCTAGTGTGCTTGGGCCCTCTGGGGCACAGCTGAAGGATAAATGCTACACACTGATCAAACACCATTTAAAAGTTTAGTTATTTCTTGTAAACTTACCTACTTTTGTAAATTTTAAATATGAAGCTTTTCATTTTAGTATTTTTGTTTCAGCCCCTCTTGAAGATGGCACACGTTGGCTGAAACAAAAAAATTAAAATGAAAAGCTTCGTATTTAAAATTTACAATACTGGGTAAGTTTACAAGAAATAACTAAACTTTCAAATGGTGTTTGATCAGCATGTAGCATTTATCCTTCCACAGGTATCAAAGCTTAAAATTACACTAAGTCTGGAGGGACGCCTTGTATCTTCATAGATGTGCCCTCCCCTTTTTAAAATCGTTCTTTGCAGGGCTGTGCTGCTTACCTGCTTTGGTCACCAGAATTTCTTTTTCCTACATTTGTAAAGAGTATGAAGAGCAGTGATAATTCACATGTAACAAACCAAAAGGAACTGGACTCTAATAGTAGTCATCTGAAAGTAGGTCATCTGGAACAGCTCCTCTAGCCTACCTGGTAACCTGGCTGGGGGGGGGGGGAGCTCTCATTTCGAGTCCTGCTGTTTAAGAGGAACCCTTAACTCAGGCTTTAAAGGGCAGGGAGTTAAGTAATCAGTCTTCTAGGAGATTGGTAATGATGTCACTTAAACTTGAAATGTTTAAAAAAAAAAAAGGGGGGTGTTCTTAACTATGTGAAATCTTTCTCCTACCTTCTCAAATGTAATCCTAGGAATTTTGTCTGTAAACATAGCATTTCTGGGCCAGGAATACTTTCTCCATATAGCAAGTCTTCATTATTATATTGAGTGCTGCAGGTTCCATCATCTTTAAAGGACAGACACATAAACGATAAATAACAGTATATAAAATATTACAATCTACCACCTCAAAAAACATTGTTTATGGAGTTCGGAGCTTGGAGATTCAAGTATTGATTGCAGTTTTATTTTGAAAAGAATGCTACAACTTACGTGGTTTTTCTTCCTCATGTTTATATTAAAAGCTAATAAACTCTATTTTAATTAAAATAATGGCTAGTGTGTTTGTAACCTTTCAGTTTACGTAGCATTACATCTCTTACTAACTTGAGTGCTTTTCAGTCCACGCTAACGGTGAGTGGGGTCTTAAAACAATTTCAAACTGACCATGATTTGATTTGAGCCTTGCTTCCAGTTACAGTGTTGTCATGTATTTCTTTGGCTTCTGCTCTTTTCAACCTGAAGATCAGTTAGTACACTTAAAATCACTGGCCACAGTACTCAGACATTGCAGCTCATTATTGTACCAAGACTGGAGGGTTAAATTAGGTAGACTATACCAGAGAGAAGGAATTAAAAAATAGTGCATAAACAATGTGAGTTATACGAGGATTTTAAGCAGCTAAAATGTAGGAAAGAAAATGGAAGAACTAGATTTGTGGTTGCTGTAAAGCAAAACAACCCACATATTTTGACTTTGAAACTTTTCAAAGTTACATTTCAGTGAGAAATAAGCCAGATCTTCTAAGATTGAAGACCCTAGCCACCCGGTTAAGCGAGGCTCTGTAAACCCTGAGAGTCTTGCTGTATTTTCGTCCACCTTAATTCCCTAACTAAGGTCAAATCTTCAGCTGATCACTTTGTTCTTGATAAACTGCTGATGAGGTTAAATGATCTGATTTCATTTAGAAGGGCAATCTGTCACAAATCACTGTAGGATTGTACCCTTTACTATGCCAACTACTAAGGAGAACTGCTGGCATGAGCGGTCCGAGGCGACATAAAGATATAAAGATCTCGGGTGGGAGGCTGGACAGGACTAGCTTCAAGAACGAGTTGCCAGGATAGGTAGAATCACAAATTGTTCTTTCCCTTTTGGCTTTAATTCTAGAAGACAGTACAGCCATCTTGGTAAATGGGAAATTGAGTCAACTTAGGGTAAAAGTAATACACATCCCTGAAAGCTCATAGGTTCTCTGACAAATAATGGGCATGGAAACTGGTCACTAGTAGGGTAGTAATTATGGCAGTTTTCTCAGGGCTTTATACCTAGGAAGAACTTGTTCCCTAAGTAAGACTATAAAAGAATACCTCAACTCGTTTATCTTCAGTTTTAGTTTTTTTCCTTATTGGAATACTAACTTCGGTGAAACTTTTAACTCTGATATATTGTGAACTGAGTTTTTAAATATTTACAAGGAAAAGACAAAGGTCTGAAATGTATGTGTGAACCAAATGAAACTGCCATTTTTGTAGGTCAAAAATGGCTGCTCGTAAGCAGTTTCACAGCTCTCCTAAGACATTCGTAAGGCCTAATGCTTCTGGATAAAGTTTAAAGAGAAACTTTCTGTCTACGGCCATACCTCCCTGAACATGCCCGAAGTTGTCTGATCTCGGAAGCTAAGCCTGGTTAGTACTGGGATGGGAGAAACTTTCTCCTTGCTCTATCAGATTCCATCACAACATTCTCCTTGACATTTACTCGTAACGTACCCCACGTACGCCCGTGCTTTATTGAAATCCGACACCACTGAATCTTGGTTTTATAAGAGTTCAGTGTTCATTGCTTGGTTTAGTTTTCCTATATGTATAAATACCCTATTCCCTGAACTCCCTTAGAAGAATGCTGAAGCCTGTATTTATGGGAGAACCATTCACTCTATATCCATATTATATACAATGTTTTTTGATAAGTTGAGCTGCAGCATACAAGTTAGCCAAAATCTTTCATCACCAAGACTTCTCTCTACTCACATGTGAAATGACTACAACTGTTGCCTCACCCAGAAGCTGCATTCCTGAGTACAAAGCTACTTGGAAATGCACTTGAATTTGTAGATGACATGCAGCATCTATCACGTTAAGGAATCGACTACCTAAAGTCTTAACCGTTAGCCACTCACTGACTTGGTTGGCCAGACAGAGCAAGAAAGCAAAAGATCGAGGAGCCCTTCAGCAAAGCCTAGTCCTGCAGATCACACGTGCAAGCAGCTTGGTTTCAGAGGCAATGTTCACTACTTTTAAGAACATGTACTTAATTTGACACCAATTTTAAGAATACCAGTTTGTGGTTAGGGATCCCTGGGGTGCAGAAAGAATTAAGAATGAAATAATATACAAATGAAGAGGAATCTAACATCAAATGAGAAAAGGTTAACATTCTTTTAAGAAGGAATAGGTTAGGTTTTAATGATTATAACTGCTAGGAAAGGAACTAAGTAATCTGAATGGATTAGAGAAATTTGGTGATCGACTTAGAACCCAAGGTCCTCAAGAAGGTATCAGTGGCATCCACTTCAAGACCTCAAATTATTCTGCTAGCTTTTTGTTTTGGGGTGGGTTTTTTTAGAGGGGGACAGGCTCCATGCCCAGCCCAGAGCCCAAGGCAGGTGGGGCTTGATCTTGGCACCCTGAGATCATGACCTGAGCCAAAATCAAGAGCTGGATAGTTAGCTGATGGAGCCACCCAGGTGCACCCGCCAGCTTTTCTTAAAATATCTATTCCTTCATCTTACCACTCTCAATTCTACGAACCTTCTAGTCCCCCAGATGGGAGCCCCATTATCTCCTCACTTTGGAACAGTCTCAAAAGCAGATCTTCAGTGTGTCCCCCTCCCACCTCTGACTAGTGTCCTCCCTCAATAAGATCATCTCCCCTCTGCTAGGAATATACAATCCAGTGGCAATGCTTGATGCTGGTTACTACTATGACCCATTTCCAAAGCATTTCTACGGGGTTCCAGGAAATACAGGATTTATGTGGCTCCGGGCTAACCCAGCCCTTCTAACCCAGTATAGTCACCTCACCTACTTGAGAGAGCTCCTGGTTTCTGCAAAGCAGCTATTCCCTATACACTGTGCCCTTGTTCACTCCTCTGATCTGCCCACAACCCAAGGTGGATCTCCTCAGTCTCGGTAGCATCCCCACCTTCCAGCTCCAAGACTCATTTCATCCAGCATTAGGAACAGACGCCTCACTTCTTAAGGTAGCCCTCTCATCTTATGGAAGGAATTCCATTCCAACTTTTTAATGCCAGGCTTCTATATCTACCCCTCCACCAATTTATCCCCTTCTGCTTCAAAACTGCATCTTCCCAACATGAGGATGGGGCAATTTGACCTTGATCGGTCCTTTACTTGTCCTATTATTTCTCGAGATACGGTCCCCAGACCACCTACCTCTCATCCGCTGAAAGGGCCTATGAAAAATGAAGCTTCTCTAAATGCAATGTGGAATCCTGGATTGGATTCTAGAACAGACAAAGAGCATTAGTGGAAAATCTGGTGAGATCTAAATGAAGTCTGGAGTTAATAGTAATGTGCCAGTGTTAATTTCTTCATTTTGACAGCATACTACGACGATGTGTTAGCATTAGGGCCAAGTGGGAAAGGAGTATGTAAGAAGTGGGTTATCTTTGTAACTTTTCTGTAAACCTGAAATAATTCCAAAATAAAGTTTACTAAAAAGAGGCGGAGGGGAAGGGTCAGCAGCTTCTTAGGCCCCAGACCTACTGAATTTCAATTCTTGGAGCTTAAGTCTATGAATCTACATTTTTTTTTTTTTTAAGATTTTCTTTTTATTTATTTATTTGTTAGAGAGAGAGCAAGCACAGGCAGACAGAGAGACAGGCAGAGGCAGAGGGAGAAGCAGGCTCCCTGCGGAGCAAGGAGCCCGATGTGGGACTCCATCCCAGAACACTGGGATCATGACCTGAGCCGAAGGCAGCCGCTTAACCAACTGAGCCACCCAGGCGTCCCTGAATCTACATTTTTAAATAGGAACCCCAAAACAGAAATTCTATCAATTCCCTTTCCATTCCATGACTGACCAGTGGCTTCAGCCTTGCCTTACCTTACCCTGATCTAATCCTCTAGATCCTCTTAACCCGAAGGTAAGTACTATTATGCCACTTTCACAGATGAGAAAAGTGAATCCTCAGAGATTAATATGTCCAGGATCACATAGCCTGTAAGTGGAGCTGGACCTTGAATCCCCAGCCATCTAGCTGCCAAGTCTGTAAGCATAACCCTTCTTCTGCCTCTCGATCCTGTTTTCATTAATGACCAATTAAACACCTCTAGATCACTAAAAGAATTATTACCGGTAACACTCTGGACCCACCTGTTTCTCCAGCCTGCTAAGTTTCGACAGTCCCTTTGGCTCCAGCTTATGGCTTTGCCCTGATCCTCTTTTCCACCGGGGGAAAATAAGCAATGTGAAAGCCCCGGGAAGACACGCCAGCCAGAGTCCTGTACACGAAAGGTACTGTTGCTCTTCTGCCAGGATCCAGCTCACCTAGAGTATTTTCATTCTGCTTCTCCCAACTGCCCCAGCTCCTATGGGAATCTGATAACCTTCATGGCACTCACTCTGACATTAAATCACACACTCTCATATCGTTATTCACCTCTTACCGGATTTGTCTTATCTCCCCCAAACAAAATTTTAAGCTCCTAATTACCCACTCCTCCTCTATCCGTAGGCCCCGGAGCATTGCCCGAGTCACGAACGGGAGGCAGTGGTTCGCTGACCGGTAGCTCATCTGCATCTTGTCGGAGCCGCCGCCAGCAGAAAGTCCTCTGACAATGGGATCTCAGGTTTACTGAGCATCTGTCCAGATTATCAGGGACATACCAACTCCAAATCAATTTCTATCCTCTTATCTGGGCTCCCTGACTTGTATGTGGAGCTTAATACCAAGTTGGGGGTCTAACTGCTGAATGACTAAACAGTTTTGAGAGTCCCTGCCCTGCAACCAGAAACACAAGACGACAGTGTCACCTCTATTCAAAGAGGGTGAGTAGAGAGTACAGCTGGGGGGTTGATAAACTAGAACACAGTCTCGGGCAATGTCTCGGGTCCTACATGTATTTCCCTTCCTTTCCTCAAGTGAATCATGATTCAGTCACAGGATCGGCAGGAGAAACCTATGAAGTATATTCAAGTAAAACATGTGTCCATTAGTTTTGCTTCTGGTGACTGGAATTTGCTCGAATTTCGTATCAGTGAAAACACTGACGCTTTAAGCCCATCGGAGAAATCTGATTACGAAATCAGAACCCACCTATCTCCTCAGGTACTCTTAGAAAAAGCAGTGTGTGTCTCCATAAAAGCATGAGGAGAAAAAGACGTGTACAGCATCTCTTTATTTTCTTTACCATTGCTTTAATGCACTTTAAAATTTATCTACATCAATTGGGAACAAAGAAACAAAAATAGACATTTCTTTGTTTTTCATAAATAACTACTCTCCATATTTGATAAAAATTTCAAACCATTATTTTACCTTCCCACAAATATAATACATACAAAATCTTTTCTGAAATAATAAGGTCAGCAAATTAAGGATCTTGAGACTAACATAACCACATACAACTGCTGTTCTACGGACTTCCAGGAACCAAACAAGAAACAAAAACTTCTTAATCAAGATGCTCTGGGTTACCTTTTTAATGTTATGGATTCCGAATTATAATCATCTGCCAATAATGATATACAGATTCAAGCTGATTGTCTCCAAATAGAATCCCGCTGGCTCTGACCTGTGAGATCTGGATCTGACATGACAGTGAGGAGGCATGACAGGCACTACGTGTCCGTGAAAATCAGAAAAAGGACTGAATGTCCTGGACTCCAACTACTGACTCGGTATGTGCCTCATTTGGCTCAGTAATAAATTCACCTGCACCAAACCCGTATCGAAAGTCACTAAATCTCTCATATATATAATATATATTACGTATATACACAGCCACAACACACACATACTACACATACAGTTTCTAACAACATGGAGTACTATTGTCTCAAAATGATGTACCGTGGACATGATCCCGGCTGAAATAAATCCTGGGAATTGTCACTGCGCTGCTAGAAGCTTTTAGAGTTCTGAGTCTGGTTACTCAGTTACTTCCATCCTGCCCACCCTTTGCCCGGCTTTAATGTCTTGGTAGCTCTTTCCCCCTCAGAACCCCCCTCCCCCACTCCACGCATATTTTCTTCCCAGGATCCCTTGACTGGACTTCGGAGGCAAGAGAAGGCAATTCGCAGCCCTGGTACCTCACACCTGCCTAGATTTGTGATGTTCTCTGTCCTGTTTGCCACAGTTGGTGTTAGAAAGCTGTTATTCAAAGCTTTGTCCCTCCTACCCCCCTTGGCCTTTCTGTAGAGCAGAGAAGTGAAAGAAGCCCCTTTAGCAGGGGGAGCAGTTCATTAAAATACACAACTACATTTCCGAGCTCTGGGGTTCCCATTCTGTACTTGAGAGTGCAGGTCACCCACGCTGTTGTTAAGGTTCAGTGTGGGATCCATGAGGTTTTCTCCTGGCAGCCAGTGTCAGGATTAGTGCAGCCCTGGCCCAGGAGGAAACAGCCTAATGAATATCAACTTGGAAACAGTGCTGCCCGCACATGATTAAAGCTTGTACGTGCGCACAATTACACGCCACGCACGCACGCACGCACGCACGGGCCTGTCCTTGCGAACAGTCATGTGGAAAGATGACAAAGGTTTGCAAAGATAAACCAATAAGGCACCAAGAAAAATTATTTTCAGCCAATTTAGACCACATCAAAATGTGAGGAGGGAAATAATGTAAGTTAGAGAGACTTCCTAAAGTCTGGCTAACCCATTCACTAAGAGGTCACATCCGCTCCTTTCGACAACCTTCTAAATCTTCACCCCCATCTATGACGTGATGCAGTGCTAAAAGCTGAACAGTGAAAGGGACAGCCTGGAAGCTGTGCATGCCATTCAACGGAACCATAAATCCTCTTCAACGTCACAAAGCTATCTGTGAAGAACTTGCTAGACTTCTCCCCCTGCCCCTCAACGCACAACCTTTCATTTTATTTGTTTTCATGAGTATGGACTGTTTGCATAATAAAAATACAAACTGGGGAAACAGCGTGTGGGATATAAGCAGAAGGTGACCATAAATAGATCTGACGTCTCTCCTCTGGGTAGGGAGGGGTGGTGGGCAGTAGGAAGACCTGAGGGAAGCAGGTGGACTTTTATCTTTGAGGGAAGGGAGAGGGAGGGCAGGCATGAGAGCACAGACTGAAAACAAAGGGGCACCTCTAAAATTGGTTCTACAACTAGACCCCAAAAGACATTACCTACATCGCCTCTCCTTGGCTTTGTGTCCTTTGTCAACACCCTTTTTCTCTTTGGTTTTAATTGGTCATTCTCTTAGAGTTGGCATGTTGCCAAAATGAAAAGAAAATGTTTTAAAAGAACTGATTTGCTTTCATCCATTTCATGCCACAATTTTTAGATACACGGTGCATCATTTCCAGATTCCTCCACAAAGAAAAAGTAAGGGGGGACAATGCAAATTAAGCACAATGACTGAAGGCAGCAGAACAATCTATGTACTTTCTGGGAAGACACACTAATAGAGGGAAGGGGTCAAGGTGATCACAAAAGGTCCTCATCTGAAAAACAGAAGAATTGGCCCTCAGACAGGGGATCTACTCCAAGGTTCTAAGCCACAGCTTCTGAATAAGGACAGGAATAAGATGTGCAAAGTTCTGTAGTTCTACTACTAAGTTTTGTTGAATCCACTGAAATTTTAACTTGTGCGTTTTTATAAACGCAAACAGCTTTTGAGAGTCTGCAAAACTACAATACCAGGCTTCTCCCTGCAGCAAAGGGTTTCAGTTCACTATGGGAACTATGCAGGTCTTTCCTTAAAACCCATGAAGTGAAAACTGACCTGGATTTAAACCTTACTTTTCCAACTTCGGTATAAATGAAGCTCAAATGCCCAGACTCGTCATTTTCCTAGGGAGCCATTCTAAATTTTCCAATTGTTTTTGCTGTTTTAGCTTCCTAAATATAGTCCCCACTCAACCCTGGTCACTGGCATTTTGCAGGCCAATGCACTCTCGCCTCCTTCCCCAAGTCATGGCCTCAGACTCTTCACGAAGGAACAGTTAAACAGATTAGAAAAGCAAACAGAATTCTTTAATAGGAAAGCAACGTGTGTGTGTGTGTATGTGTGTGTGTGTGTGTGTGTGTTCATACATAGGCTTTCGTATATGAATAGTTAAGAAGATTTAGGGAAACAAACAGAATTCTCTAACAGCAAAGTGCATGTGTATCTGCATGTGGGTTCATGCAAGTGTGTGCTCATCAATACATAGGTTTTCCCAGGGAAAAAAAAAAGAGAGAGAGAGAGAGAAACAAACTGAAGTGGGGGAGAAAGAACAGCTTTCCTCCTGCAGTAGCAGGACACTGATGCATATTTTAAAAGCTTACGCAAGTGTATCCTGTGTGCCATTTGTTTTGAGAGACTGCAGAAAGCAGTGTTTTGCTGCTTTGGGAATATCTGGCTATTAAACTAGTCCAAAGTCCAGGGACACTTATTTTTCCCTCATTGCTGCCAATGTTTGTTCACAGGTAGCCAGCCTCCCTCCCCCCAGTTCAAGCACCCCATTCAAGGGTGGGTGTGGTTTCTTAATCACAGCTCTCCAGGAGAGGAGGAATAAGAAACGCAAAAAGACTGTTTAACATGATAAAAGAGGTGGGATGGGTGGAGCAGATAAGAGAAGTGTTGGAAATTTACTTAATTACTGGAGGTATGTTTAGTCCTTAAATCCAAAAAAGCAGCCCCTTCAACAACTATCTCTAAGTATTTCCAGAAGAAGGGATTGGGGGTTTACTTTAACCAAAATCAGAACACAGGTTCTTTAAAAACAAAACAAATTGGGATCACTGAAGCCTATTAAGAACCACCCACTCCTTCTCTGGCACAAAGCTGCCATTTTCCCAGTCTGGAATTCAAGCTCAATCACCATCCCTTAGGTTTTCAATTTTCCAAATATTTATACCAGGACTCTATGATGCCACCTCTAACTTATTCAAGACAACGCTGGGTGCTGTTAAGAATAAGAATGATTACAAGTACTACAGAAAAGAAACTGAAGCTCGATAAATAAACAAAATCATCACTCTCTAACCTTGTCACTTTGAGGGGGCCCTAACCACATTATGCTCCCCCTCCTTGGCATGAATTGGGGTTTCCCCTAACTTAGGGACTATAAACAGAGACAAGCAGCTCACCTTAAAGCATCTTGGACACTTTAAGCAGTGAAAAGAGAAAACAAGCTGAGAAAGCACACCCAACAACTCCCCAGTCATAGCAACCTAAACTTTCACTGTTCACATTTTTTTAAAAAAAGACACAAGTATAGGAAATATATTTTCCCAATTAGACCACACAGTTCAAAGAAACCTGAACCAAGCGGAACTTCATTATAATGCCAACCTTAGGATTGTAAAGCCCCCAAAGCAAAGGTAAATTTTGTTGCCAAAATGCAACAAAGTTAAAAATTAAGAAAACTACATATAAATTAAAAACAGGGTTTCCCTAAAAAAAAAAAAAGGTAGTAAGAAACGCAAAATGGAATACACGTGAGCTGAGCCCCTCTGAGAAGTCCTGGGACAGGTGCTCCTTGAAAGGGCCCTTTCCCCCTCTCTCCAAGTTGCCCCAGGAGGGGGCATCAGCACCATGAAGGTAAACGGAAGTGAACTTGGCAAAGCTACCAAACAAAACACCCCCTCCCCCCCCAACTCCCGGCCCCTCTGGGCCTCGGCCTCCTACACGTGCGACAGGGACACCTGCTTGTGGTAGGCGGCGGCCGCGGCGGCGGCGGCGGCCGTGGGGGGGCCCGGCGGCCCGGTCCTGCCCGTGAGCGCCGCGCTCGCGTCATAGTCCCCCGCAGCCGTGGCGCCGCCGCTCTTGTGGCCCCGCCGCGCGCGGCAGCAGCAGCGGCTCGTGAAGCGCCGCCACGACTCCACAGTCTTGCCGGACCAAATCCAGACGCCCGACGTGATGCCCACCACGAGGCACATGAAGTACTTGAGCATGAGCACCCAGTACTCCGGCTTGGCGCGCGGCTGGCCGGCGTCGGGGCCGGGGCACGCGCAGGTGAGCGCCGCCTCCCAGCTCTCGCGATAGTGCTGCTCGTACAGGTAGCAGGCCACCACGATGCTGGCCGGCACGGTGTAGAGCAGCGTGAAGATACCGATGCGGATCATCAGCTTCTCCAGCTTGTCCGTCTTGGTGCCGCCCTGCTTGATGACGCTGCGGATGCGGAAGAGCGACACGAAGCCTGCCAGGAGGAAGAGGGTGCCCACCAGCAGATAGAGCACCAGCGGGCCCAGCACGAAGCCGCGGAGCGAGTTCAGGTTCTGGTTGCCCACGTAGCAGATGCCGGCCACCGGGTCCCCGTCCACGGAGCTCAGTGCCAGCGCCGTGATGGACTTGACGCTGGGGATGAGCCACGCGGCCAGGTGGAAGTACTGTGCATAGCCGGCGATGGCCTCGTTGCCCCACTTCATGCCAGCTGCCAAGAACCAGGTGAGCGACAGGATGACCCACCAGATGGAGCTGGCCATCCCAAAGAAGTAGACCAGCAGGAAGACGACAGTGCACAGCGCGGGGCCTGTTGTCTCGTAGTGAATGTGGCTATGCTCGCGGCTGCAGGCGACGCTGGCATGGCCCACCACCAGGCGCACCAGGAAGCCCAGCGACACGCACAAATAGCAGGCAGACAGGAAGATGATGGGGCGCTCAGGGTAGCGGAAGCGTTCCATGTCTATTAGGAAGGTGGCCACCGTGGTGGAGGTGGAGATGAAGCACAGCACAGACCACAGGCCAATCCAGAAGGTGGCGAACGTGCGCTCGTCGGGGCTGAAGGAGGGCTGGTAGCAGGGCACCGCGCAGTTGGGCACCTGGCCCGTGCGCACCTTGTTGTAGAGTGGGTGCGACTCCTTCAGAATGGGCACGAAGGGCTCGCGGCACTTGCACACCGACGGGCCCCCGGCGGCGCACTCGCCCCCGGAGGCCGGGGCCCCTGCTGGGCCTGGGAGGGTGGGTTTGGCCGGGAAGGGCCTGGGGGGCGCCGTGGTGGCCTCGCTGCGGTTGTAATCCATGCACAGGACCTCGGCGTCGCGGCCCAGCACCGGGAGGCGGTCGCAGCTCATGCGCTCCGGCCAGGCGAAGCCGTACTGCCGCATGAGCGGCGAGCAGCCGGCCTTGGCGCGCTCGCACACGGAGCGGCAGGGCGGCAGCGGCTTGTGGTAGTCCGGCAGGCAGATGGGCGTGTACATGGAGCACAGGAAGAAGCGCAGGTCCGGCGAGCAGTGGATCTCCACCAGCGGCCAGAACTGGTGCACCTCCAGGCCAGCCTCGTCCTGCGTGTCGTGGTTGAACTGGTTGGGCATGTGCGTCAGGTTGTAGCCGATGCCGCGGCACATGGGCACTGTGATTTCCTGGCACACGGGGGCCTTGGAGGCAGCCGCCGCCCGGCCCGCCAGCTGCGCCAGGAGCAGCAGCAGCAACGAGGGCGGTGCGGACGGGTCAGGCCGAGCCATAGCCCCCTCCCTACCCTCGCCTCGCCTGCCGCAGCCCGCGCGGGGCCCACGCAGCCAGGGGAAACCGGGCCGGCCTTTCCGCCGACTTGTGTGTGGCGCCGGGGCTGGCAACCTGTTGGTTTCTTTTCCTCTTAAATCCGTCCAAAGATAAACTGTTTCGGGAAGGCGCTGCCTCCGCAGGCAGCGCTCAACTCTTCTCCAGACAGGGTGGGGAGGGACGGTTAGGGCTCCGATTCCAGGGAAAGTACTCTTTAAAAAAGAAGCTGGGGGAGAAGAAAAATTGCAACCACTCCCAATTAGAGGCGAGTCAACGGCACAGTCCCCGCAAGCGCTCTCCAAATCTCTTAGTTAACGTCTCTCCGTTCCTTCCCCTCCACCTCCGGGAACCAAACTACTGACTCCAAGCCCATCCCCAGCCCCCCACCTCCCTCCACACTGGGCCCTCGGGACTGTACCCCGGGGTCAGAGAGCTCAGCCGCCTGGAAAAGGGCGGAGGAACGGGGGAAAAGAACGGGGAGAAAGGGGAAGGCGCGGGCTCTCACCTTCGCGGATCCCGAGAGAAGCAGATAGTCGGCCCCCAGCCTGGCTGCTCCGACCCTGGGACACTCTCAGAAATGCGACTCAGAGACGGGCTGGCACCCGGAAAGTTTGGCGATAGGCTGGGTAATCCGAGGCGCGGCACATGGCAGCAGGTGGGGGCGTCTCAGACAGGGGGTCGCACCCTGAACGTGGTCGCCGCAGGCCGGTCACTCGCCCTGTCCTCCTCCGGGGCCCCCCGCATGATCCGAGCGGGGCAGAGCAGGAGCAGGCCGTGCGTTCCACCGGGGTCCGGGAGCCGGACGAAGGGCGAGCGCGCCTGGCAGCACCTGGGCGAGAGGAAGGCGGTGTGCGGCCCCCAGGGGATCCCGCTGCCTCAGTGCATCGCGAGCAGCCGGCGCTGGCCCCGCGGGCACTGCATGGTGCTCGGCCGCCTCGGCGTCCAGCCCGCTGCTCGCCTCCTCCCCTGCAGGGGGCTCCGCGCTCCAGCGGACGCCTGGGGGCGGTGGCGGCGCTCCCGGGACGCGCCCGGCTCGGCTCCTCCCCCGCGCTCTCTCACTCTTTCGCCCACCTCCGGCGGGTACAGAACGGCGCGCGGCGGCGACAGCACCGCGGACTCCGACGCGAGCTGACTGGCCTGTCCCGCCCCGCCCGGGTCACCTGCCTCTAAAGCCCGCCGGGAGGCCCCGCCCCTTCCCCGCCCCCTCGCGCTGGGGCTCGGTTGGTGGGCCGCCCCGCCACGTTCTCCGCGCGTCCCCGCCCATTGCCCCGCGGGCTCGGCCTCTCCCCAGGCGCCCTCCGGCCCCGCCCGGAGCCGGCCGGCGGAGAGCGCGGGCCAATAGCGGGCCGGAAAGGGATGGGGGGCGGGGAGAATGCTAATCTTTCCTTCTGGAGACCCCAGGCGGGAAACCTTTGCTGGAAGTCCCTGCCGACTTCTCCGCGGTCGCCCACGGGTGTGGGGCTCGCTGTCCTGTTAGACTAGCTCATGAGCCCTTGCTTCCAGAGCCTACCGGCTCTCCGCAGCTAAAAGTCCTTAGCTTTCAGCGCTTGTTTAAAAGAACTGCCCGAAGACTCATTCTTAACCGCGGCACCTGCCTCGGCTCTGCGCTGTCCTCGTACCAGGTGAGCTCACACGGAGAAGAGCGAAGGCTGATCGAGCCACCACTGTATGTCAGACGGCGCGTTTATCGTTCGTATGCCAGATCGTCACAATTCTGTGAGACAGGTACTCCTTACAGGTGAAGGAACAAAGGTTTTAAAACTTGACCGAGGCAACCGAGCTAGCACTTTCCCAAGAAAGCCGCAACAGAGGCAATCTTCACCCCAGTATTCCGAGCGCCTGGCACATAGTAGGCGCTCAAATAAATGGCAACTCGGTATTCGAGCCCACGCAGCTACATCCCAGTGTTAATCCCCACCCCCACCCCCGCCATGCACTCTCCGTATCCCCCAGTCTTCACGCTTTACTTTAGCATTTCGTCACAAAATCTTACTGGGGTAAGTGATTTTCTTCCAGTCTTAGGAAGACTCGAGAGACGGTAGCCCTCTATCAGTCGAAGTTTAAAATCCCAATCAGCCCCGAAGTCGCCTACAGAGAGAAGCGGCCCTGGCTCGCGGCTGGGTAATGGGTGGGGGCCTGCCTCCCCCCCCCCCCCCCCCCCCCCCCCCCGGGCTGCCTGCTGTTGAGCTGAGCTCCCGCGAGCCTCTGGGGAGCCTGGTCGCAAGGAGCAGCCCGGGCCGGCGAGAAGCCCCGCTGGGTGCCCCGCTGCTGGAACACAGAGTGGCGCTCTCCAGATAGGTTATTATGCTGCAAGTTTTTAATGTCCTAAAACGCCTCTTTTCTACGTGTTCTAATTAGGTTGGAAGACTGAGGTGTTTAGCATTCTTGAAATTCATTCACACACTTACAAAGAGGGTTTGAATTGTTTCCCGCTCCCCCATGGGAAGAAGGCGGAAAAAAAGCAGGAGGGCCTGGGTACTTCAAGGAGTCAGGACTGGGCTAAGGAGCTGAGATAGAGAGACCGCAGTCATTGTCGGTCTCCTGTCCTGGATCCTGTGTGTACAGACTGGGAGACTGAATTGCAGAATAGCCCTCTCCCTCTTGCACATCAACAAGGCTTTGTGGACAATAATGAAGAATACGTGCATTAATCCCAGACTCAAAGTTTAAAATGAATAAATACAATTGTTTCACGAGCATCAAAACTATGAATAAATATGTTTACAGTGCACCTTACATCTTTCAGTCCCTGAAATTCTACAGGTGTTCCTATTGAACCTCTTTTGTTTTGGAAACAATTGGCACTCTGGGTCAGCAAACATCCCAGGATTCAAAGTAGTGGGAGTTGAAAAGCTATGGAACAGCAATGAAAAAGAAAGGGAAACCCTTAGTGGAAAGTATGTGCAGACTGTGAACATGCCAAGCAAGGGCTGTCTCATTCTGTGCCCTTTATGCAACGTGTGTATTATTGGGGATGGACAAGTGGTGGCTAATAATAAAAATTATTTGAAGTTGGAGAATGTTAATCACTCACGCTGGAATTTGGCCAGGATATTTGTGTTATTTCATTTGGTTCTGATTCAAACGGTGTTATCTACTGGTCTGTAAACCTCTCTCCTCTTAATCAAGAGCGAAATGTTATTATTGCTTGGAGGTCTCTAATAATAGTAGTAATAACAGCAGAAGACTTTCCCAAAAGAGACTTGTTTGGCATTGTGTAGTTTTTTGTATCATTTAATTTTTGCTTTTTTACATACAATACTTCAATTTAAAAGCAGCTTAAAATATGCTGATTGTTTAACATGTATTAGACAGGCTGCTAAGTAATCCATTTACATTACCTCATTTAACCCCTCACAACAATCAGATGGAACCCGGAACCATAACAACTTGCTTGAGGTTGTCTATCTAGCCCATAGAAAGGATAGAAATCAAAATGTTCTCCTGAGTCATAATTTATTATTCAACAAGCTGGAAAAGACTACATGATCTTTTATTTATTTATTTTAAAGATTTTTTTAATTTATTTACTTGACAGATCACAAGTAGGCAGAGAGACAGAGAGAGAGAGGGAGGGGAGCAAGCTCTCCACTGAGCAGAGAGCCCGATGCAGGGCTCCATCCCAGGTCCCAGGATCAGGACCCGAGCCGAAGGCAGAGGCTTTAACCCACTGAGCCACCCAGGCGCCCCCATATGATCTTTTAAAGGTGCAGTTTGTTAGTACCCAGAACGTTGCCAAGCATTCTCTTCTATTCATTGACCCATCTGTCCTTTCATCTAGCCATTCATTTATCCATCCATCCATCCATGAAGCCAAATTTCTGAGTTGAAGGCACAACTGCCATGATAAACAGGTTTCTACAAAGCCAAATTCATGAAATTCAATTTAAATTATTGTCCAAGGTATGTTTATTAATTGATGAAAATACAGAGTACAATGCTAAACATTCCACCAAAGAAGTGTATAATGTTCCCAAAGTTCTGAGGTACTGGCTCTGGATTTGGTTATCAGGAAATAGTTGGAGCATTTTTACTGTTACTAGATTTGTGCTCCTTCTATGTGTATTATTCTGTTGAGACACCTGAGAGTTCAATGCTTTAGGAAGGATAGGTAGACTTTGTGTACTCTTCAGTGTCTTTGTAATCAAGCCTGGAACAGTATGCTGCACACAGACGCCCTCAATAAATATTTATGAAATAAACCGGGGTGCCTGGGTGGCTCAGTGGGTTAAAGCCTCTGTCTTCTGCTCAGGTTATGATCCCAGGGTCCTGGGATAGAGCCCTGCATCGGCTCTCTGCTCAGCGGGGAGCCTGCTTCCCCCCCTCTCTCTGCCTGCCTCTCTGCCTACTTGTGATCTCTGTCTGTCAAATAAATAAATAAATTCTTTTAAAAAAATTTATGAGAGGCACCTGGGTGGCTCAGTAGGTTAAGCCTCTGCCTTTGGCTCAGGTCGTGATCCCAGGGTGCTGGGATCGAGCCCCGCGTCGGGTTCTCTGTTCAGCGGAGAACCTGCTTTCCCATCTCTCTCTGCCTGCCTCTGCCTACTTGTGGTCTCTGTCTGTCAAATAAATAAAATCTTAAAAAAAAATTATGAAATAAATGGATGAGTGACTGGCAACATGAATGACATTAACTTTCTAAACTTGAGCAATTGGCATTGAATCCCTATGACCTCTGTCTGTGAGGTTGACCGTACCCTGTTAAACGCAGCAGGAGTCCAAACCTTGTCTCTGCCTTTACTAGCTGAACCACCTAACAGCTCCAAGGGCTCTTTCCTTCCCTGTAAAATAGAGACACAAATAGAGTTGTAGTGAGGGGCGAGTGAATTGATACGGTAGAGTGCTTGGAACCTCATCTAGTACCTGGTAACTATGGAATAGGTCTTAGCCATTATTCTTAGTTTCTACTGTGGCTCATTCTACTTTTCTGTTTTCCCAGTCTTCTATATTTTCATGTGTATATTAGTTTAATAATGGGGAAAAAGCTATACTTTGTAGATGTATTTTATGTATGAGCACACTCTCAGCTGTTACCAGCTATCTCTGGTACTCAGACATTAGCTAAATTTTTGCCAGAGCAGGGATCATTTTACTTGCCCTGACTCCAAGCACAACCAGCCAATGAGTATGCGAACGCACACAGGGCTGTCCCAGCAGAGACCCCGCCAGCCGCCATGAATCCCACACAGGTGTCTCCAGACCAGCTCCTCACCCATCCTAGCACATTTCTGGTCACTTCTCTTAGCAGATCAGACACTTCTTTATGAGAAACCACGTTACTGACCAGAAGATTAACAGGATGAGTCCTTTCTCCATGTGCATAATGAGAATGTCTTGTTCACATTACAAGTGGAATAATTCAATGACAATCTTTAGTCCTTCCTCCTCCTCCAATGGTGGGGATTATAGCAAAGTAAAAGCTTTCTCTGCCCCCAAAGGAAATGGAAGTACTAATCTTTCCCACATTGAACCGCGGCTCTCGGCAGCACATTATGAGCGTGTGGGGGAGCTTTAAGAAGCACTGATGCTTGGACCCTATTAAATAAAAATCTCTAGTTCAGGGACTTCTGAGATCTTGTTATTTTGGTTTTGTTTGTTTATTTCTTTATTTTTGCTGCTTTGTTTTTAACTCTCAGGTGATCGTCATTTTAGGCTAGGGTCAAGAATGACTGACATAGGTGGTTCTGTTACCTCCTCTGTGTCGCCCCAAGCTCAGGCCCAGGGGGATCATCTGCAGAAAGGGTTAATCACATCCGTATGTAAATGAAACTCCTCGGGAGAAAATGCCATCTAATTGCATGTAAGTCTGTCTGGGCTGTAGGCAAAACTGGGTGAAGCAAGAGGATTATGATTTAGTGATGAGACCCTTAACAGCAGTGAGGACCATAATAACATTTTTACATATATAATCTCTTTTACCCCCAAGAATCTTGTAAGGCTGATATTATTATTTCCATCTGATAGATGAAGAAACTGAAGTTAGACAAAGAACTTGTTCTATAAGGTTACACACCTTCCGACTTAGACTTTCCCAACTCCAAAGCCTCTGCTGCCATCAACTGCAGACCAAAAGTTATTAAGCCCAGCAGAGAGGGTCCCGAGAACCACCAGAAGGTAAGTCTTGAGATAAGCAACTTCCCTTGTTCCTTTGCACCCCTCTCCTGGGGATCAGGATGAATCTTCAACTCTGGGGTGGCCTCTTGTGGAGGGGGGCTGATGTGTGAAAACACGGAGGGCTCTGCCTTCATCTAGAATCCAGTGTGAATTGAGAGCCAACTTGTTCTTTGGGCGTTGCAGCCTAGGCATGACGTGGGACGCCCTTTAGACTAGAACCTTCCTGGTACCTTGGCAGAGGAAGCTCTGGTTCAGTAAATACTGATGGGGCACATGCTGTGGGCCAAGCACAGGTGCCAGAGTGCAAGGATGAGGAGGCGTGGACTTTCCAGGCAGGGCGAGGTGGAAGCACAGCAGAGGTGCCCATCCCGACCTGGTGGCTCAGGGAAGCCCCAGGCTGTGCCTGGAAGGCTGCGTATGAGTTAGGCAATCTACCAGACAGGGTTTGGCACAGGAAACAGAAACCACTCTAGGTATTTGGAGCAGTGGAAGACAATACTGAGAATCAAGCAGGGGCTTACAGAATTGTTCGGAGGGCTGGAGGGGCAGAAGTCAGCAGGCTACCTGGACTATGGGGTTCCAGGGACCACCACAGCAGCTGTGTCCCAGAAGTGACAGGACGCCGATTCCAGCGTTCAGTGCCTCTGGCATCACCTCTTAAACTCTTCTTGCCAGCAGTGGCAGAAGTGTCATGGTGCCTTCTCCTTGCACCTGCCTGCAAGATCTCACCAGGATGCGCCTGGTTGGTGGCACCTATTTCATATGCAGACTCAAGTTGCAAGAGAGTCTGGGAAAGGTAGTTTCGAAGTGTCCAATAGTGCATGTGAAATGTCTAAATGTCTTCTCCAACTAGAAGAAAGGTCTAACAGACGCAATTCCCAGCATCTGCTACAAGTGAAAAAACTGAGAAGAACTTCCTAGACAGAGGAATCAGCACAAGGAAAGGGCATGAGGCCATGACAGAACATGGTGCAAGGGACTTTCAGGGAGTAACAAAAGTGCCTGAATCCAAGTTCTTACCTGAAAGCCCACTCTTGTCTAATCAGTGTAGTTTTAAACTTAGATCCCTATGTAGACTCTATATGTAACATGCTTTCATTGCTATAGTACCTGACTTATTCAACTTACTACTGAAGGAGAAGGGAAATAAACCGAAAGCACAAAGAAGAAATAAATGAAAGTATTAGGTGGTGATCATACACACAAAGAAAACAGAACCTTAAGCTTCTCCAAGCTTACTGTTGCAAACACTTGCTGCTCGAGAGCCTCCTCTTTCTCTTTCCTAAAAGGACCCCAGGTTTTTTGTTTTCTTTTTAAACCACTCTTTTGTGCCCAGCCTCAAGAAGTAACACGTGATTGGTCCAGCTGATCATGCTGCTGATCAATATTTAGGTGACACAGGTGCATGGGGCACAGTTCTGGCCAGTCTGGGAGCAGCCAATGTGAAGCAGTCTTCTCTCTATTATTTTGTCTGTATGCAAAGCCTGCCATTGTGGGTACCATCTTGTAACCATGAAAGAACTGAGCAGACACACGGGAGGGATGACATTGGAGCTGCCTGAGCTGCCTGCCTCCAGACTTCTTCTTACGTGATGGAACACACTGCTAATTTCTTAAGCCAGCTGAGTCAGTGTTTTCTATCACTTACAACTGAGAACATCGTGACTACTCACACGCAGTCCGTGGCTTTAGGATGAGGATCTGCCCACTTAAACTTGGCTAATAGAAATCTCTAGGGGAGATTTAAGGACAAAAATTTATTCCCCCCACTTTCTTCTTCTTCTTCTTTTTTTTTTTAACCAGAAAAACTACTATTCATCCTTCAAAAAATATTCGAGACCCACTCACCCACTCAGATGTCATTCCTGTCTGGCTGAGTTATCATCGCCTGTATTCCCACAACCCTTCCACCACTCCGCTGTTGGAGCATTTTACTCCTTCTCTTTCAACAAAGAGTTATGGAGTACCTGTTACAGGCTTGGTCATGTAGGCACCAAGGATACCGCAAGGAACTAGAGGCATGGAGATTCTAGTCTAGCAAGAAGACAGAAAATGACTGAAAACATTTAAATGTCATGACTCTTATCAGAGGGAGAAAAATACTTCTATGGCAGCATTTAAAAGAGGAGGGGCGCCTGGCCGGCTAAGTGTCTGACCCTTACAGCTCAGCTCATGATCTCAGGGTCTTGGGATCAAGCCCCACCTTGGGCTCCTTGCTGGGCACGGAGCCTGCTTGGGATTCTCTTTCTTCTTCTCCCTCTCCCACCCTCTCAAATAAATAAACAAGTATTTTTAAAAAATAAAGAGGAGGAAATAACTACACTGAAAGGTCTGTTAGACCTTTCTTCTAGTTGGAGAAATTGGACACTTCGAAACTACGTTTCCCAGACTCTCTTGCAACTCGGGTCTGCGTATGAAATAGGTGCCCTCAACCAGGTGCGTCCTGGCGAGGTCTCTCAGGCAGATGCAAGATGAAGTTTATTTTATCGTACTGTAATTATCTGGTCATGTATTGGTTTTTCCCCACCAGGTTGCATGTTCTTGCAACCTCACATTCCTCCTCACCCCTTCCCTGAGAGATTGTGTTTTCCAGAGGTGGCTGCAAAAACACCTCTCATCCCACGTGTTCTGCAGTGTAAACCTGCCATTCCCCTTGGGGAGGGACGTAGGAGGTCCGATGCCCCCTCCCTGAATCTCAGTGAGCTTGCGATGGTTTTGGCCAACAGACTTGGAAGCGAAGCTGCGGGACTTCCACGGATAGGTCATAGAAAGCCATGCAGCTTCTACCTGCTTCTCTTGGAGCACCTGTTTTCTGAAATGTTCCTTCTCTGGAGCACCTCCTCTTGGAATCTATATGTAGATGCTCCTGGTGACGGTCCCAGCTGAGTGAGCGTTCAAGTCATCCCAGGCCAGGAGTCTGATATATGAATAAAGGAGCTTCCAGATGACTCTGGCCCCCAGCCTCAACTCCTCTCCAGCTGTTCAGTTTTCCCAACGGAGGCCCCAGGTATCACAAAGCTGACTCAAGCCATCCCCGCTGTGCTTTCTCCTAACTTGTGATCTAGAGCTTCCATGGGCCTAATAAAGTGCATACTGGTTTACACCCGAGCGTGGAGTGCTTTGTTATACCGTGGCGATGACTGGACTACCCAAATCTGCCTTCCTGTGAAAGCTTCGATGACCAAGTAGACAACTTTTTTTCTTTTTGCCTGACCCAGCTGGTGATCAGCTTAGGCACTGAAGCTCAAGAACTTTCATCCCGCTTTCATCCTGTTGAACCTCGCTGTTGATGATATGCATGTGAAATGTCTAATCTTTTAAAACACAAATCTTCACCATTGATCTTAATATCCTGCTGCAGTGAGTTCCCCAGGTCAATTGTGTGTAGTGGGGAAAAAAGTACCTCCTTTTATCCATTTTAAACATGCTTCCTTTTCATCCCATCTTGTCCTCTTGTTCTTCCCCAAGTAAAGATATTTCCATTTTGTGGCTACCTAGACACAGAGAACTGAGTTGAGACAATAATCTTGCTTTGAGGTGGTCACCCAGAAGGCCTCGAGTGTGCGGCAACATGGAGCAGTGGATTCTAGCTTGTGACTTAAAGGTGCTGGGGCACTCCACTCTAATTAGTCACAGGTTTAGTGCCAAGCTTTAAAAAACTAGTCTCTTAAAAAAAAAAAAAAAGTCTCAGGGCACCTGGGTGGCTCAGTTGGTTAAGTGTCTGCCTTTGTAGGGGCACCCGAGTGGCTCAGTCCCTAAGTATCTGCCTTCTGCTCAGGTCATGATCCCAGGACTCTGGGATCGAGCCCCTCTTTGGGCTCTCTGCTCCACGCAGAGAGCTTCTCTGCTTCTCCCTCTCCCAGCCCCCTGTTTGTGTTCCCTCTCTCACTGTCTCTCTCCTGGTCAAATAAATAAATAAAATCTGGTAAAAAAGAAGAAAAAAAAAAAGCCTCTGCCTTAGGTTCAGGTGATGATCCCGAGGTCCTGGGATCAAGTCCTGTATCTAGCTCCCTGCTCAGTGGGGAATCTGCTTCTCCCTTTGCCTCTTCCCCCGACCCTCCTCCCATAAATAAATCAAATCTTAAAAAAAAAAAAAAATAGTCTCTAAATTCTGCTAGAGGCAATGGGTACCTTATGGGGCTGGTAAGCAGAGCACAGTGTAGTGGGAAGAGCATTGGCTAACACATGCACAAGCTGGATTCAAGTCTTACCTTTTGAGCCAGCTGTGTGTCCTTGGGCGTATCACTTAACCTCTCTGGACCTCATTTCCCTCAACTATAGAAAGAGAAATTTCAACCAGAGGGCCCTGCCACACCCTTTTGCCTCCAACATCCAATGAAGTCTGTGTTTGTGCCAGTCATTTTGAAACATCTACATGAATTCTTGGGACGAAAAAGTCTGTACTCTCAACAGTTTTTCCTTTTGAGTTCTAAAATGGGGCTGGGAGGACCCCTGTTCCCCCTGAAAAAAATCCTCTAGTTTTTGGAGAACACACGTTATCTTTTTCCAAAAACAGAATCTGCACTAGGCTTCAATGACCAAAAATAGATTCTTCCTGTGCGGGATAAATGACAGCTCCCGCAGCCCGTGTCCTTGGGGTGTGGCAGCGGGAGTGCCCCGAGAGCCACCTGCAGGCTTGTTTTCCAGGAGCCTGGCCAGTCTCACCGCCACAAGCTGGTGTCAGTGCGGGCACAGCTTCATGCCCAGTGATGAGAAGGGATACATGGGCGACGGCCTCTGCTGCCTGACCACCTCCTGGAGGAAAAAGAATATTGTCCAGTGAGCAGTGTAGTAGGAAAGATTCAAGTGAATCCCAAACAATCTGAGATCTCTTCGTTCCCCAGTCCTTTTTTCCATACAGAAGGAGAAAGCAGTCGCCGTCTGGGGCGAAAGGGAAGGCCTTCCGTCTCACTCAGCCTGGACTCATTGAGCTTCTTTTCTGGTCTGCTAAATAGGTCTTCAACAGCTAGGATACTTAGAACTTCATGGGCTCTAGCCCACTTCTTCAGCTCTGCATTTTGTTTTCTCTTACTGAATGCTCACTTGCCGATCTCAAGTGAGGGGAATGCTTCTCATTGCTGATTTTTAAATTCATTTCAGAATCACCACTCTTTTTTAATTTTAAGATTTTTATTAATTCATTTGACAGAGAGAGCACAAGCAGGGGGAGGGCCAGAGAGGGGAGGAGAAGCAGGCTCCCCAGTAAGTAGGGAGCTCGATGACGCGGGGCTTGATCCCCGGACCTGGGGATCATGACCTGAGTCGAAGGCAGATGTATAACTGACTGAGCCACCCAGGCGCCCCCAGAATCACCACTCTTGAAGGGCTACCGGGTTGGGAGGACAGACTGCTTCTCGCTGTTGGGTTGGCAAACTCTATTAACAGCAAGAATCAGGGTGAGAAGGTCCTGCTCCCCAGAAACTTGTTTGCAGGGTTAACATAACCCCTGGGGTCTTTATAATTCATGGGGCGTGTAGTCTCTTAGGTTTAGGGTATAGAGTCTTGGACTCTTAGATTTCAAGTAACAAGTAGCAGAATAACAGCAGTGAAAGTAATAAAATAATATATCTAATTCCTAGAAAGACTTTTTAAAAGTATGAATTCTAGGGGCACCTGTGTGGCTCAGTCAGTTAAGTGCTGCCTTGGCTTGGGTCATGGTCCCAAGGTCCTGGGATCGAGCCCAGTGTTGAGCCCAGTGTCGAGCCCTGCTCGGCGGGAGTCTGCTTTTCCGTCTCTCCCTGCCCCTCCCCCTCCACTCATGCTCTCTCTCTTGCTTTCTCTCTCAAATTAAATAAAATTTAGAAGGAGAAAGACATGGGGCGCCTGGGTGGCTCAGTGGGTTAAAGCCTCTGCCTTCTGCCCCAGTCATGATCCCAGGGTCCTGGAATCGGGCTCCCTGCTCTCAGCAGGGAGCCTGCCTCCCCCTCTCTCTCTCTGCCTGCCTCTCTGCCTACTTGTGCTCTCTGTCTGTCAAATAAATAAATAAAATCTTTTTTAAAAAGTATGAATTCTAAAGAAAAACCCTCCCCTATCTTCCTTAGTAATGTGTCTCATGCTCTAAATGATCACACATATCCCCTTCTGATCATCATCATAATATGCAAGAATGTTTTGATGTTTTCATTAAGGCCATCGAGGAAGGCTTGCAAGCATCCCAGCAACATCCATGCCAGTGCTCTCCACTGTACCCGTGGGAAAACTGAAGATCATGGAGGATGCATTATTTGGCTATTATTTACTCATTTGGATTATTTGGCTAGACCACATCACAAGTGTAGCTGTTTCTTCGAAGAGCACTACCCCTGCTAGGCTGCCTGGGTGTGCTCAGTGATTCCTCGGTTGTAGCTAAAGGGGGAACCTAGTGTATCCAACACCACAGTCTGTTCCCCTTTCTGCCTTCCTACACACACTCTAGCTAGGGGATGGCTTTGAAGGCTTGCCGGCATCAAAGCCGTTCAGCCCAGATGGGCTATGCTGCACCATTGCTTGCTGCTCAAAGACACACTGCAAAGATGGGTTCCTGTTCAAGTAAGCGGTACCTACAGAGCTGCTCAAACAGTGGGCTTCTTTTTTTTTTTTTTTTAACTAATAGACTTTATATTTTATTTTTTTTAATCTTTTTTATTTTTAAATTTTTATTTATTTTTTTAAAATATTTTATTTATTTATTTGTCAGAGAGAGTGAGCACAGGCAGACAGAGAGGCAGGCAGAGGCAGAGGGAGAAGCAGGCTCCCTGCCAAGCAAGGAGCCCGATGCGGGACTCGATCCCAGGATGCTGGGATCATGACCTGAGCTGAAGGCAGCCGCTCAACCAACTGAGCCACCCAGGCGTCCCTAGACTTTATATTTTAGAGCATTTTTAGGTTTACAGAAAAGAGTTCCCAATATCCTCTCCTCCCACTCACGGCTTACCCTATTATTAATATCTTGCTTTAGTGTGGCACATTTGTTACACTGATGAACCAGTATTTATATATTATTATTCTAAGGTCCATAGTTTAAATTAGGATTCACTCTTAACAAAACTAATGGGAGAAGATATTTGCAAATGACAGATCTGATAAAGGGTTAGTGTCCAACATATATAAACAGCTTGTAAAACTCAACACCCAAAAAACAAATAATCCAGTTTAAAAATAGGCAGAAGACATGAGTAGACATTTTTCCAAAGAAGATGTCCAGATAGCCATAACAAACACATGGAAAAATACTCAACATCACTCATCATCAGAAGAATACAAATCAAAGCTAAAATGAGGTATCACCTCACACAGGTCAGAATGGCTAAAAAGAAAAACACAGGAAATAACAAGTGTTGGCAAAGATGTAGAGAATAGGGATACTCTTACCCTATCGGTGGGAATGCAAGCTGGTGCAGCCACTCTGGAAAACAGTATGGAGGTTCCTCAAAAAGTTAAAAATAGAGCTACCCCATGACCCAGCAGTTATACTATTCAACGTATGCAAAAATACTGATTTGAAGGGACACATGCATGCTGATGTTTATAGCAGCATTGTCAACAATAGCATAATTATGGAAAGAGTCCAAATGTCTATTAACTGATGAATGGATAAAGAAGATGGTATGGGGCGCCTGGATGGTTAAACATCTGCCTTGGACTCAGGTCATAATCCCAAGGTCCTGGGTTGAGCCCCACGTTGGACTTCCTGCTCAGCAAGGAGTCTGCTTCTCCCTCTGCCGTTCCCCCCACTCATGCTCTCTCTCTTTGTCTCTCTCTCAAAGGAATAAACAAAATCTTAAAAAAAAAAAAGGGAAGAAATAAAGGAAGACCCTGTCCTTCTTTAGGGAAAAAAAAAAGATATGGTATATATGCACAATAGAATAGTATTCAGCCATCAAAAAGAATGAAATCTTGCCATTTGCAATAATGTGGTTGGAACCAGAGAGTATAAGGCTAATGAACTAAATCAGTCAAAGAAAGACAAATACCATTTGATTTCACTCATATGTGGAAACAAAACAAATAATATAGGGGAAAAGAAAAGGAAAGCAAACCAAGAAATAGAGCCTTAACTATAGAGAACAAACTAAGGATTACTGGAGGGGAGGTGGGCAAGGGGAGGGCTAAGTAGGTGAAGGAGTTAAGGAGGGCACTTGTTGTGATGAGCACCAGGTATTCTGTGTAAGTGATGAATCACTAAATTCTACACCTGAAACTAAAAAATAAAGGAAGGAAGGAAGGAAGGAAGGAAGAAAAGGATTCACTGTTTCTCTTGTATAGTTCAATGGCTTTTGACAAATACTTTTCATGCATCCGCCATTGCAATATCGTACAGAACAGCTCCCCCACCCTAAAAGTCTGAAAAGGTGAAAAGCATTTCACCTAATCATCACTTGCCCGTCACCCACCCCCAAACTCTGATAATCACCAATCTTTTTACTCTTTACAGTTTTGCCTTTTCCAGAATGTCATATAGTTGATCATATAGCACGTAGCCTTTTCAGAATGGCTTCTTTCCCTTATTAGTACACACTTAAGTTTCCTTCATGTCTTTTCGTGGCTTGATAGGGCTAGAAAGCTTATTTCTTTTCTTTCTTTAATATATACTTTGGGGGGTTTTTATGTTTTTATTTTGTTTTTTGACTTTTTTTAAAGTAGGCTCCATGCCCAATGTGGGGCTTGAACTCACAAACTCACAACTCACACAGAGTTGTGTGTCCTACTGACTGAGCCAGCCAGGTGCCCCCCGGTGTCTTTTTTTTAGAATAGTTGTAGGTTTACAGTAAAAGTGAATAGAAAGTACAGAGAGTTCCCATCTACTTCCTGCCCCCACAGATCCACAGCCGTACCCATTATCAACATCCCACACTGGAGTAGCACATTGTTACAATAAATGAACATGCCTGACACATTCTTATCACTCAAATACCATAATACTTAGGGCTCACTGATGGTATTGTACATTTTATGAATTTTGACAAATGTATAATAATATGTATCCGCCATTATGGCATCGTAAAGAACAGCTTCACTGCCCTAAAGATCCTCTATGCTCTGCCTGTTCATCTGTCCTTCTCCCCAAACCCTGGCAACCACCGATCCATCATTTTGCCTTTTTTCAGAATGTCATGGGTTGGAATCATACATTTGCTTCTTTCAGGTAGTAGGATACATTTTGTGGTGTCTCCATGTCTTTTCATTGTTTGACAACTCTTTTCTTTTTGGTGGTGAATATCCCATTGTCCACACATACCACAGTTTACTCACTCACCTACTAAAGGACATCTTGGTTGCTTCCAAGTTTGGGGAATTATGAATAAAGCTGCTATCAATATCTGGGTTCAGGTTTTCCTGTGGACAGAAGTTGTCAGCTCCTTTGGGTAAATACCAAGGCATGTGCTTGCTGGGTTATATGTATGTAAGAGTATGTTTAGTTTTGTAAGAAACTTCCAGACTGTCTTCGAAAGTGGATGTACCATTTTGCGTTCCCATCAGCAAAGAATGAGAGTTTCTGTTCATCTACATCATAGCCATCCTTTGGTGTTGGCCATTCTAACAGGTATGGGGTAGTTCCTCATTGCTCTAATTTGCAATGCTCTAATGACATATTATATGGAGCATCTCCCCATCTCCTCAGATGTTTCTTTACCATCTGTGTACCTTCTTGGGTGAGGTATCTGTTCAGATCCTTGACCATTTCTTTAAACTGGGTGTGTATGTGTGGTTTTTGGGTTTTTTTCTGGGTCATAAGAGTTCTTTGTGTATTTGGATATAGATCCTCTATCAGATATGTGTTTTGCAAATATTTTCTCCACATCTGTGGCTTGCCTTATTCTTAACAATGTCTTTCACAGAGCAGAAGTTTTTAATTTTAATGAAGTCCGACATGAATTTTCCTTTCATGAATTGTGGTGTTTTATCTAGAAAGGTGTTTTAAAGGCTGTGAAACAAGCCCTAAAGAAATCACTGGACTCAAAAAAACAAAAACAAAACAAAACCAACTCACTGGACTCCAAGAAGCAGCTTGAAAGATCTTGGGAGAGACATCGTGAACTGGCCTTCTAGCATTTTCAGGTGACTCCTGGCTCAGCATCAGCCTGAACCAACTATGGCCAGACCTTCCCTGCCTCTCTGTCACTGACTGTGCCACTGCCTTCATCTCTCTCTAGCATGTGAGGACTTCAGCTTGGATTTTGTGAGGAGGACAGATTTCAGCTGAGTTTTCGGATTTACCATTGCTCCCCCATCCGTGATGATTTACTAAATAAGTGATTTTTCTGAGGCTAGCCAAGTATTCAAATCTCTCTAACAAAATTATTCAATTGATTCCATCTTTCTGACACAAACAACTTTCACTTATTTTTAAAAGGTGGTAAGTCACTTTCTTTAAAGAAAACATTTTTGGCTCTAACATAAGCATGAAACTTTAAATTGGTAGTGACATCGTGCAGGAGAATAAGATAAAAATAAATAGTTGTAACAGTTTCGTGGACAGTTAGATGATCGGTAATTTTCCAAGTATCCTTGTTCAACAGTAGACCCAGCTCTTTTCTATAAAGCAACTTTGGCAGTTGTCGCTTGTAGAATTTATCTTCTTGACCCCACATTGCTGTGGTCTGCTTGTTTGCAAACTATATTGCAGAATGTCTGATAGCCCACTTTGTGCCAATGTTATTATTTCTTAATCTACTTCAACGTGGGCCACTCTAAGGCCGGAATCAATGGTGTTCACAGCCCAGCCCAGAATTTTCTTTTTTTTTTTTAACAATTCTTTTTTTTTTTTTTAAGATTTTTATTTATTTATTTGTCAGAGAGAGAGCGAGTGAGCACAGGCAGACAGAGTGGCAGCCAGAGGCAGAGGGAGAAGCAGGCTCCCTGCTGAGCAAGGAGCCCGATGTGGGACTCGATCCCAGGATGCTGGGATCATGACCTCAGCCGAAGGCAGCCGCTTAACCAACTGAGCCTCCCAGGCGTCCCCAGCCCAGAATTTTCTATGTAAAAAGCCCCTATAAGCACTCGTTGAATTAATTTGTTAAACCTTTATCCAATAATACTAAATTACACTTGCAATAGCACTTCTTCAAGAGAATTATAATTCTGAGGAACCACATATATACAAAGATTTTAAGTGAACAGCATTTAGGAAAATAATCTCAAGTTCCTGAAATGTTAAAATACAGAACAAAGGAGGAAAGAAAAAGTATATTAATTATGTTCAAGTATATGAAGGAGTCATGTTGGGCAAGATGGCTCCTTAGTTCCCCATAGATGAAGGGAAGAGGTAGGTACAATTGCAATAAATAAAATGGAGATTCAGGACGCACATGGGGAACAGTTTTTTTGATCTAAGATTCCTAGGAACTTAGTGGAGGTAAGCAGAAAGCACAGACAAGAGAAATCAGGGTCTCCTCCAAAGGGATGCAGAGCTGAGTTGACTTAGGTAAGCCCCACCCAGATGCTGGAGACAGGGGCGGCCAGTTTCCTGTCCACATGCTCTCGGTCTTCACACTTACAAATTAATGTGCATCAAGCAAGTCTCGGATTGCAAGAGGAACTCAAATCAGTGCCTCTTCCTTCCTTATAGGTCCAGTACACGAAGGTGAGTGGTAGGAACAATAGTCATGAAAACATAAAAGTACTTACTAGGAGCTCTGCTGGAAATCAAAGGCGAAGACAAAATGGTGCTTTTTGGGGGGGGGGGTTCTTGTAAATCTGCACCATCTTGTAATAATAGCTTATTTATGGAGCCCTTGACATATGGGGGGACAGGGGGTGGACACCCATGTGAGATAAGAAGCCCATTGTGAGCACCAGTTAACAGGTGAGGAAGCAGCAATTCCATGATGTTATCTATGTGACTAGCCCAGAGTTTCTCAACCAGTGAGTGACAGAGCTGGACGTTGAACCCAGATGTCTATCCCGGTGTCCCCGCTGTACTGCCCAGTGACCTCTGGATTTGGGACCTCCCTAAACAAATCCCAGGCCAGTCCCACCAACCCCTGGCTATTCCACGGGGCTTTCTGCTCTGGACTGCAAGGCCAATTCTGAGCCCCGGGCCCACTGCAGCCCCCAGGACCTCTGCGGTGGCTCTTAACTGAGGCCACCCATGAATCACCTGGGAAGCTTTACAAAAATGTTGATTGCAGGGTCCCACTCCTAAAGATTTTGATTTAATTGCTCTTCAGGGCAACTTCAGCATGGAGCTTCCTGTGTAATGTTTTATTGAAGTATACGATGCATGTAGAAACGTGCACTGCCCCAAGTGTACAGTACAGTGAATTTTTACAAAGCGGAGGCACCTGGGTAACCACCACCCAGCTCAAGAGTCAGAACGTCATGATCGCCTGAGAAGCAGGCCGGCTCCCGTCCCCCAGCTCACCCCGCCCCCTGCTGCTAGCCTGCCTTCCAACAGCACGGGCCCTTCTTAAACAAAGTCCCTCATTTATAAACAAGTTTACTCAGCACTCACTTCTCAGGGAAGGAATGCCTGCCATCCTGAGGGTTCCGGAAGTCACACTTGCAGACCATGATCAAACACTGTGTGGAGTGCTTCCTGCGGACCCACGCCTCTGCCTGACCGCTTCGCACACCCTCCCGCCCAGTCCTGGGGGCACTCAACACGCACCTTCTTGTGCCCCCCCCCCCCACTTTACAGATTGGCAAACGGAGGCACCAAGAGATGACATCAGTCGCCTGTGGGCACACAGTTGTAGCTGGCAGAGCTTCACATGCAGAACCTCTTCAAGCCGTCTCTCTGCTCTGGTTTTTATTTTAAATATCTGTACCAACCGTCCTCTGCCACTAAATGCCTGGACAGAGTCATGGTGCTCTGGTCACTGTTGTTCAAGGTGCAACGAGCTGGGGAGGGAAGGAAAATCCCAGAACAACCACAGGTGCTGGGATGGATGCTGACCCGGGTGTAGTCTTACCTCCCTCTTTTACTTTTTTTTTTTTTTTGACAGAGAGAGAGAGAGAGAGAGAGAGCACAAGCAAGGGGAGCTGCAGGCAGAGAAAGAGAAGCAGGCTACCCACTTAGCAGGGAACCTGACACGGGACTCGATCCCAGGGCCTGGAGATCATGACCTGAGCTGAAAGCAGTCACTTAACCAACTGAGCCACCCAGGCGCCCCTGCTCCCTCTTTTTTAGAGGAGGAAAGAGCCCAAGAGAGAGTTGGGGTGCCTTCAGCTGAATGAGGGAAAATTCGAGAGAGCAGGACGCCTTGTGGCCCCGGCTGGGCAGCGGGGCAGCGGACTTCTCCTCTGAGCCCCAGATGCAGGAGTGCGCAGCCCTTGTTCCTTCCCCCTGCGGCCAGGGGTGTGATGTCACTAGCAGAGTTAACACTCGCGGGTGAGTATTGTTAGCCATGCAGCTAGAGCAGTCTGTGCAGCGAGCTTCTAACCCAAACGACGCCGAGAATGGATGAGCACAGGGCTGTCGGAGTTGGAAGCGGGATCCTCTCGCTTTCCCCGATCGTGTTCCTCGGTTTGGACTGCGCGGCGTCTGCGCTGGTGCTCCTCGCGTGCGCCGGTGCTCCTCGCGTGCGCCGGTGCTCCTCGCCTGCGCCCGTGCTCCTCGCCTGCGCCGGTGCTCCTCGCCTGCGTCGGTGCTCCTCGCGTGCGCCGGTGCTCCTCGCCTGCGCCGGTGCTCCTCGCCTGCGCTCGTGCTCCTCGCCTGCGTTGGTGCTCCTCGCCTGCGCCCGTGCTCCTCGCCTGCGCCCGTGCTCCTCGCGTGCGCCGGTGCTCCTCGCCTGCGCCGGTGCTCCTCGCCTGCGCTCGTGCTCCTCGCCTGCGTTGGTGCTCCTCGCGTGCGCCGGTGCTCCTCGCCTGCGCGGGTGCTCCTCGCGTGCATCCCGCCACGCAAGGGGTAGGGCGCGAGACGCAGCTCCGCCTAGAAGATTTCCTTGAAAACCTGGTGTGCCACGTAGGCCTTATTCCTCGAGCACTCCCAGAAAGCAAAACAAATCTCAGAAAACGTGGGCTTTATTTGCCTTTCTATATCCCTCCTCTAAGATTGCTTTGGAGTTTCTTAGAGATCTGTTCGCCAGCCCATGCCCTCAGAGGCCACCTCCTCTCGCGGGTCCCCACGTCTCCGGACCCCGCATCTGCGTCCGTTGCTCTGGAAACTTCGTTGGAGCCAGAATGCTCATTCTGCTCTCTAATTTTTTAGAGAAATTAGAGAAATTTAGAATTTAGAGAAATGCTCTCTAATTTTTTTTTCAGAGCAAGTTTTCCAATATAAATTACACCCTCAATTACTTCTCTCTTCCTAGAGCAGTGAATCACGCTCTGAGAGGCTGTTAGGGCGGGACAGCTGGAGACAGAACCCGGAGGTTCCAGCCAGTGCCTGCCTGTCGCCCTCCTTCTCCTCTTACCCTCCCCCCAGGCCCTACCCCGCAGCAGCACTGAAGTCACCAGGGACAGAAGCCCCTTCAGGGGACACTCCTGCGCCCCCCTGTGCTCTGGGCACCTGTGTCAAGGGGAGGTTGCTGCTTTAGGGAACTGGCCTCCAGTTGGAGGCAAGAAGAAACATCCTAGCTTCCCTGGGATGGCTTGATATTTGATGGCCGTTGTAGGCTGCATTAGGGCCTCCAGGCCTTACCCCTTCCTGCATCACTACCCTCTGCCATGTGCCTCTGTAGCTCTTCCCATCAAGAGATGAGGATGCTCTCCGACCCACTGATTCTGCCCATGACGCCTGCTTTGGCCAACAGGATGCTAGCAGATGGGATACCAGCAGAGGCTTGAAAGCGTGCTTATGCGGTTGAGCTAGCTCTCCTGCATCTCTGCTATTTCCGTGAGAGGAGCCTGCCCGGGCTAGGCCACTGGTCCCAGGAGGGAGATGAGAGATGTGTGGGGGCAGAGCTGCCCCGGCCCGGCCTGCCCCGGCCTGCCCTGCCCAGAGCAGTCCAGCTGCCCCCAGATGCTTGAAGAAACCCAGCCAACATCCGTGGTTCTGCCCACCCAGCCTTCGAAGGAGCTGGAGATATGGGAGCTGGAACAGGAAGTGATTGTTCTCTTAAGCCTCGAATTTTGAGGGGGTCGGTACTCTAGCCGTAGTGATGAGGCCATACCCTGTGATACTACGACGATGATTATATAAGAAACAAAAGCACTTTGCAAATGTGAAGCCATGCGAAGTGAGCAGATTGGAGACAAGGGCTGTTGAACACGCTCTGGACCCCGAACCTGAAGCCCAGAGTTAAAATCCACTCCCCTCCCCAAATGACTCTATAAACTTGGGCAGATCGTTTCTGGGTCTAATCATAAACTACAGAGTTGGCTTGCAAACATGAGGGCTTGAGAAAATGTTGGAAAACTAATATGGGCCCTAGAACTTCATTGGTAGGGAGTTAAGCGAGGGATGGGGAAGGTGGGAGAGAGGTCCCCTGCTCAAATGAAAGGGACAAATCTATTGAGATGGGAATTGGATGATTTTGGAGAATATGTTTGGTCTAAGGCTGAGAGCTAGATTTGGAGCCTAGATATAAAGTCTCATTTCCCCAGAGACCAAAGACACTGGGATACATAAATATTCCTGAAAATGGGGGCACCTGGGTGGCTCAGAGGGTTAAACCTCTGCCTTCAGCTCAGGTCATGATCTCAGGGTCCTGGGATCGAGCCCCACATCGGGCTCTCTGCTCAGCGGGGAGCCTGCTTCCTCCTGCCTCTCTGCCTGTCAAATAAATAAATAAAATCTTAAAAACTTTTTTTTTTAATTCCTGAAAATGGGTTTTAGAAGTTGACTTCCTGACAGCTCTTCACTCAGAACAAAGCAAAGTTGGGGACAATTATGGAGTCTTTGGTCAGATGGAGAAGTAATAGGCCAGACTAGCAGTTAGATGTGCCTCTGTGAGCTCTTTCCTTGGCCACTTTAACTTTTCTTGGTTGTTTATTATCTGACCTTTGACAAGTCACGTATCCTGAGGACAAGCAGATGAAATACGGGTTATTCATTTGTTACGTATTGATCACAGGCTACATTCCAGGAACTGCTCTGGGCACTACGGATAAATCAGTGAAAAGGACACGGTTCCCTAGCTGACTACGAGCTCAGGCTGGATGAATTTTTTAAACATTGTCATTCATACCAAACATAATACTAGATCCCTTTCCAGAGGGGAAAATGATAGCTCAGAGAGATTAGGTGGCTTGTCCCAAATCAGACAACTTGTAAGAAAAAAATAAAAAATTACACTTTAACCTTAAGTCTGTGTCGTTTCTCCTCAACTATGCTGACTCTTCCAGTTGGTTGTTTGATTTTATTTATAAAAATGCTTTTTGTGCGGCGCCTGGGTGGCTCAGTGGGTTAAAGCCTCTACCTTCGGCTCAGGTCATGATCCCAGGGTCCTGGGATCAAGTCCCGCATCGGGCTCTCTGCTCAGCAGGGAGCCTGTTTCCCCCTCTCTCTCTGCCTGCCTCTCTGACTACTTGTGATCTCTCTCTGTCAAATAAATAAAATCTTAAAAAAAATGCTTTGTGTGTGTGTGTGTGTGCACCTGTGTGACTCAGTCAGTTAAGCATCTGCCTTCGGCTCAGGTCACAATGTTGGGTTTCTGGGATTGAGCCCCACATCGGACTCCTTACTCGGTGGGGAGCCTGCTTCTCCCTCTGCCTCTGCAGCTCCTCCTGCTTGTGCTCCCTTTGTCTTTCTCTGACAAATAAATAAAGGAAAATCTTTTAAAAATGTTATTTTTAGGGACGCCTGGGTGGCTCAGTTGGTTAAGCAGCTGCCTTCGGCTCGGGTCATGATCCCAGCGTCCTGGGATCGAGTCCCACATCGGGCTCCTTGCTCGGAGGTGAGCCTGCTTCTCCCTCTGCCTCTGCCTGCCACTCTGTCTGTCTGTGCTTGCTCCTGTGCTCTCTCTCTATCTGACAAATAAATAAATAAAATCTTTTAAAAAAATGTTATTTTTATATACTGTTTTAGAAGTACATCTCTGTATATGAAATAGAGTTCAATGCTTGGATTTTTGTTGTTCTGTCTGAATTCTCTTAGTTTCCAGGACTATGAAAGTAGGTTCCTGAATTGAATAGGGACAAAGCTTAAATGCATAAAAAATAAGGGATGGTTTAATCAAGTGTGTTCTTCTCAGTGGTTTACTTTGAAAGCATTAAATGGGATGGCTATGTCTCAAACTTTATAGGTGAGAGTTTAAATTGTTACGGTTCCTCCAGGCAATGTGAAAATACATATCAAAACTGCAAATGAATATGCTTTTTGTTCTAACAATTCTCACTTGAGAAAGTTGTTCTATAGAAATATAGATCATGGATGTGATCTATATTGAAATTATTCAAGCAGCATTTTTTTCCTAGTAAAGTACTGGAAATAACCTGAATCCTTTTAATCGATCTGTACCAGCACTAATTGACTTTGTCTTATATGGAAGGTGCTCAGTTATATTTTGTAAACGATTTAAAATGACTTGTGGGAAAGTCCTTCTCATCTAGTACGGCCTAGTCGGGGGATACTAATCTTTCTATATAAAGACAGCCAACCATCAAAACCATCACATGATAAAGACTGAGTGTGGAATCAACCTTATGTTAGGATGAGGAGGAAGTTTGGGCTTGAGGGACTCAGAATTCTTCAGGAGAATTTCATTTAGGTTAGGGAAGGGTTTAGAGAGGACCAGAGGATTGTGGGAGCCAGGCAGGAGGCTCTCTTCACAGAGGCAAGTCTGGAATGAGCAAGGCAGACTGGGGGCAAAGAGGACCTCTTTGGTGGAGAGGGGAAGATGAGCTTAGAGGGTGACTTGGTGGTAAGACCAGAATGGTGAGTTGGGGCGAAACTGAGGAGGACGTTGGACGCCAAGATAAAGATCTGGAATTTTGTTTAGGTGTTTGAGCCAGGGGCAACACACACAAGACAGGGTTTGGGGGAGTGTAATCTAGCTAGCTGATACCAGATGGATCGTAGCAGAGCGTGTCTGAGGTTAGCAGACTCCTGGAGACCTCAGCAGGAGTCCAGGGACCGGGAAAGGAGGCCCGAGCTAGGTTGGGAGCCGGAAAAGTAGAAAAAGGAAGCAGACATTAAGGTGTTACTCCTTCACCTACCCTGCCTGGACTTGATTTTGACATTCCCCTGGCAAGTCATAATTACTGGGACAGTTATTATCTTGGGTTTTACAGGTGTATAACGCAGGCGATTGTGTAAGGATCCGAAGGTTACGGACTCTTTGCAGACTGTTCGACTGAAACTAACGTGGAATATGTTTTCCAAGGCGGCCAGAGCTGCACCTAGCCTGCTGCTCAGAGAAACCGTAAACACAAGTCTGCTTCCTGAAAGCCAAGACTACAGGGTAAAAGTAGTTTTTAAGGGGTATTTTTCTAGTATTCAGTCACAACTTTCACTGAGGTTTTCTTTTCTTTTCTTTTTTTAAAAAGATGTCTTTTTTTCTTTGAGAGAGAGCCAGAGAGAGCATGAGCAGGGGTAGAAGGAGAGGGAGAAGCAGACCCCACAGAACAGGGAGCCCAACACAGGGCTCGATCCCAGGATCATGACCTGAGCCGAAGGCAGACGCTTAAAAGACTGAGCCCTCCAGGCATCCCTAGTGTTTTCATTTAAAAAGCGGGTTGCTAAAAGAACCTGTAACTCTTAAAAAATTAAGTAGATTTTGAGTGCCATCATGTAAAGAAGCCCATGCTTCATCATTAGCTGTTGGAAGCAGCCTCCTGAGAGTAGCATCACATGTTGCTCCTGCTACAAGCATTGTATCTGTTTTAAGTGTGATGCCTAAGAGGCCACCCCCCAGCAGGGGCACAGGGCATGTGGTGGCGGAGGGCGCGGAATGGCAAAGTCGCTTCTCCGCCTCTGAGTAGTTACAGTATTTTACAAGCAGGTCAGTGCTTATAATGAAAAGGCTCCTAAGACATTTCGTACACCCCAGAGAAGCAGAGCTCCCACCTGCTCACACCTGTTAGAGGAAAACAGACAAAAATGCTAGTGAGGGAAACAGAGGCAGGGAGAGCGATAGTAAAAGTCTTCCTTGATCTGACAGACCACTTCTCCAGGGTGACTCCCCAGTGGAGCCTGGTGTGTTTCATGGAGCAAACGGTGTCTCTCTAGGCTTCAGTTTCCTCAAATCTGAAATGAGGATGTTGTGATCAAACAAAATAAGATACATATAGCACTCCTTCACACACTGTGGCCATCTCTAAGCTTTTAGCAATTACTGACTTTTGTTCTTCTCCACTTGGCACCCCAAAAATCTAACAATGACCTTGTACTTTTCCTTGACTCTTAAGTTATTTATTTGCTTGACCCACGCCCCTTACTAGAATGTGTACTCCTTGAAGGTAAGGTTCTTTTTTTTTTTAAGATTTTGTTTATTTATGTATTTGTCAGAGAGAGAGAGAGAGAGAGAGAGAGCACAAGCAGGCAGAGGCAGAGGGAGAAGCAGGCTCCCTGCCGAGCAAGGAGCCAGATGTGGGACTCGATCCCAGGACGCTGAGATCATGTCCGAAGGCAGTGGCTTAACCAACTGAGCTACCCAGGCATCCCGAAGATAAGGTTCTTAATTAACAGTTACTTTAGAGACTCCTGGGTGGCTCAGTCGGTTAAGCATCTGCCCTCGGCTCACGTCACGATCCCAGGATCTAGGAATCGAGTCCCGCATCGGGCTCTGTGTTCACAGAGAGGAGCCTGCTTGTCCCTCTGCCTGCCTCGCTCTCTGACAAATAAGTGAAATCTTTTAAAAAGAAGTTATCTTAATCGTTTTTCTTCCCTGCTGAAAAAAAATAATATATTACTACGGCCCTGGGGGTGGGGGTGGGGCAACAACTAAAACTCTCCCTTCATCTCAACCCTAAAGATAATCCTTACAGATTCCTTTAGATATTCTAAAGGGTTGGGACAACACTCTGGCTCCATTTCGGTAAAGGGCCAGAAGGTAAATAGTTTTGGCTTTGTGCCCATACGGTTTCTGTCACAAGGACTCAGCTTTATCCTTCTAGCGGGGAAGTAGCCCCACACAGGACCGAAACACATGGGCGTGGCTCTATTCCAGCAACACTTCGTTTATTAAAGCAGGCTTCAGCCCGAGCTGGCGCCGGGACAATCGCTTGCTGCCTCCTGATCTAGAAGACTGCTTGCTCTCTAATAGAAATATAATGTGAACCACACACATAATTTTACATGTTCTCATCGATAATACTAAAAACCATTTGTAAAAAAGTAAAATCAATTTCAGTAGTATGTTTTATCAAACCCAGTATATCCAAAATGTTATCACTTCAACGTATGATCAAAATAAATAATTATTGGGGCGCCGGGGTAGTTCAGTCAGTTGAGCATCTGACTCATGATTTCGGCTCAGGCCGTGATCTCGGGGTCGTGGGATAGAGCCCTGTGTGGTGTGGGCCTCTGTGCTCAGTGGGGAGTCTGCTTGTCCCTCTCCCTCTGCTCCTCCTCCTGCTCCCGCTCTGTCTCTCTCTCAAATAAAAGTCTTTAAAAACAAATATGTAAATAACTATGGAAATATTTTGCATTCCTGTTTTTGTACCAAGTCTTTGAAATTTGCTGTGGATTTTGTACTTACAGCACATCCCAGTTCTAACTAGTCACACTCCAAGTTTCATGGCTACCATGTGGACAGGTCATGAATCTAGATAGCGTTTGTATGTATGTAATTACATATATTTAAGAAAATAAAATTAGTATAATATATGAGCTTTTTTTCACTGAGTAATCTTTCTGGATGATCTTTCCTTATCTTCCATAAAGATTAATCTTTTTATAGAACTATCATAAGATCCAGCAATTCCAATTCTGGATATTTATTAAGAAGAAAATGAAGGGACACCTGGTGGCTCAGTCGGTTGTGTGGCTGCTTTGGGCTCAGGTCATGATCCTAGGGGCCTGGGATCGAGTCCCGTGTCGGGCTCCTTGCTCAGTGGGGAGCCTGCTTCTCCCTCTGCCAGTCCTCCCCCACTTCTTTGTGCACTCGTCTGATAAATAAATAAAATCTTTAAAAATAAATAAAAAGGAAAATGAAAACACTAATTTGAAAAGATGTATGCCCCCCTATGTTCATTATAACATTATTTACAATAGTCAAGCTATGGAAGCAAACTGTTAATCAGTGGATGAATGGATAAAGAAATTGTGTATATACACAATGGAATATTTGTCATAAGGAGAGTGGAGTCTCACCATTCTTTTGGAAAGATTTTATTTATTTGAGAGAGGGAGAGAGGATGAGGGAGAGAATATGAGAGAGAGCACATGAGTGGGGAGAAGAGGGAGAAGCCGGCTCCCAAGAACAGGGAGCCTGACACGGGGTTCGATCCCAGGGCCCCAGGATCACTATCTGAGCCAAAGGCAGATACCCAACCGACTGAGCCACCCAGGCGCCCCCAATTTTGAATTGGTATTTAAAATCGTTCAAGGGGTGCCTGGGTGGCTCAGTGGGTTAAATCCTCTGCCTTCGGCTCAGGCCGTGATCTCAGGGTCCTGGGATCGAGCCCCACATCCGGCTCTCTGCTCAGCAGGGAGCCTGCTTCCTCCTCTCTCTGCGTGCTTCTCTGCCTACTTGTGATCTCTGTCAAATAAATAAATAAAATCTTTAAAAATAAAATAAAATCGTTCAAGAATTGTCCTTTTACATACTAGTGTTGGCACTTGTCGAGTATATCTTTAAAGTATATTCTTGGGAGTCAAACTGCTGAATCGAAGGCTCTGATGACATTTAACTTTCAATAACGGTTGCCAAGCAGGAAAGCTGGAGTCCTATCCTCTTTTTCTCTGTGTCTCTGGCATGTCAGCGCTTAGTGAATAATTGTTAAATGAATGGATAAGTTAAAATCTCCCACCACTGTGGGAGAGGGAGAAGGAGGACGGAGGGAGCGGAATATTACGGCATAAAGTGGGGACAGTCCACTGCACATTAGGGAGGCAAACGGAAACACGCTGAGCTGGTGTAAGGACAGGTGTTTGTGTGATATTCAGTTAAGCTCCTCGGAACTCAGCCCAATTCCTCTGTCTTAGAAAGTCTCCAAGCCTTGGGACTCGGGCTCTGGGACTGCAGGTTTCACTGGGAAACTACTCCCTGCATTTGGAGGCCAGTGCGAACCCCAGTCTCCCTGTGGTGGACAGGGCAGAGCTTCTAGTTGAGCAGGGGGCGAGGGTGGGCGGTGGTTAAAGGTGCGACTTCCTCCCAGGAGTGCTGGGAAAAGCCCTGCTCTTCAGGGATGGGACAAGTTCCCGACATTGTGGAGTCCCCTCTGGAAATCTCTCATGCCAAACCCACTCCCCTCCTGCAATGAGAGGGGGCTGAACAACCCGGGAGCAAGTGGAAAATGAGGTTCCACTCTCCAATGGCCAAGTGCAGGCCTAGAAAATCTATGAAAACCTGAATTCATCTTGAGATCTTCCCTGTCCCCCTTCCTGCTAAGAGTCTCCTCTGGCCTGTCTCCCAAAGCAGCCCGCTCGCCACACTCACAGCTCGGCCTGGCCTGGCAGGCCATGCTGGGGTCTCTCAGCTGGCCTCCCCCCACCAGGCTCCCTTGCGCTCCGGTTCATCCAACCCTCCTCCCCACCCCCATGGGCGACCCCATCCTAAAACCTGCCGTCCGCAGCCGTCTGGAAGGCAGAGCCCAGCTTCTTTGTTTCCCCAGAGGCTGGCACAGTGCCTGATACACAGTCGGCACTTAATAAATGTTAGTTGAATAAAAAGACAAAATAGTCTCTACACTTTTTAGTTTGCCGTCCGTGGTCTTCGGCCTTCCGTATGGAATAAGTCATTGGGCGAGCGTTGATCACGCACCAGCCATATGCCAGGCATGGGGACAGGGGATAACGTAGGGGTTCCAAGCGCACGGAGCTCATGCTCTTGGATCCTTTTTTGATTGTGCCTGGCACTCCATGGCTCCCCGGACACCCCCAGATTGTTCTGTCTTGTTACTCACTCACACAGATTTATTTGAGCGCCCGTTCTGTTCTAGCACCATGCTATGTCCATACTCTTTCATTCAATGCCCAAGACCCCTCCAAGGAAGGCAACACTGGCCCCATTTTATACACAGAGAAAATGAGATGAAATGATTCCCTCAATCTGCATATGCCCAGGAATGAGCGGGACCAGCGATCCAGGCCAGGCGGGCTGTGCTCAGGGGCCTCACCCTGTTCGTCCTGCCGCCCCACAGCCTGGCTGGGAAGCAGTGGGCCCCTCAGGGAGGTGGGAAGAGCCCCTGGAGACCAGCGGGAAATCCCTGTATGC
>RCUC01130848.1:0-48441 GCA_003697995.1 Taxidea taxus jeffersonii
TTGACAGACGTGGGGATTGGCTGCTCCCTTGCCCATCAGAGCTCCCAGACATTGTTTTGCTGGGAAGATCAAAGCCTGCCTGTTTCTGGGGATGCTACCTAGAGCAAGGAAGCCAAATCCAGCTTCATTCTAGTGTGGGTTCTGAATGAGCCAGACTGAGATAACTCTGGAATGCCAGGACTAGACAGCTCCAGAAGAGGAGGGCATCTGGTTAAACCTGCCACACTGAGGACAGCCCTGGAGCAGGGACACTGGGGTTCTCAGCAGCAGTGGTCCTGTCCCATGCCCCCAACCTCAGAACGGTGAGTTTTTATTAGAGCCTGCTAGGGGATGAGGACTTGAAAAGAGGTAGTTAGCATTATGGGGACTTCATTTCCATTAGTAGGACATAATCATTTCTCCTTGATATATATGCTATTTCTTCAAAGGTATTGTCTATTTTTTTTTTTTTTTGCTGATTTAATAGTTCACTTTTCTGATAAAGTAGGCTCAAAATAAAGTAAGTTCCAACAATTCCTTTCTATCAGGGAGAAACTGAGGTAGAGAAAGAAATAGCAAATGATCCTAAGAGGATGGGATGTGCATGGCACTGCCTGTGCTGCTTACCAGTTCTGGGTTCTTGAGTACATTATTTAGAATTTCTGAGCTTTGGTTTCCTCATCTGTAAAATGGTCGAAGACTATGGGCCTCTCAAAGCTGTAGTGGGAGCACAGAGCCTGGCACCCAGGAGTTGGTCCTCATTCAGTAAGCCACGCTTGGTATCACTCAGCACGTGTCAGGGTTGAATGAAGGTACCCACAACTCCTAACTGAAGTCTAGTGTGCTTTTTTTTTTTTTTTTTAAGATTTTATTTATTTATTTGAGGGAATGAGAGACAGCATGCATGGGGTGGGGAGAGCAGGGAGGAGAGAGAGGAAGGGGGAAAGAATTCCAAGCAGATTCTGTGCTGATCAGGGAGCAGGATGTGGGGCTTGACTTCAGGACCCTGAGATCATGACCTGAGTCAAAATCTAGTGGGGCACCTAACTGACTGAGCCACTCAAGCGCTTCCTAGTGCTCTTTTTACTTCATTACAGTGCTCTTCCTGACGCCGCCCTGTGGCGGTAGTCAAAACATATAGGCTGCCGTCCGCCGCTCTCTTTCTCTGGCTGGGAGGTAGGGAGAGAGAAACAGGAGTCTGCTTCTATCAGGCTTGGGGTGATAGAGCTCTTAGTACAGAAAAACAAGAAGAGATTACTTCACCCTCAATTTACAGCTGGAGAAACAGAGACCCCAGAGGGGAGACGGATTTTCTGGAAATCAACAGCTTTGTTTTTATTTTAGTGATTTTTTTTTTAACCTTTCGGGATTGCAGCAAAGTCCAAGTATTTATGGATTTTTCTGTTCCGCCTTGTCTGGTCTTATATGCAAAGGACAATATTTGGCACAGAAGGAAAGTAAAACCCAATTATGGCTGTCTGCAGTAGCTGGCACAGTTAGAATTTTAATATACACTTAATAGTGGTTTTATGACTCTCCATTTACAGCAGGCTGGCTTCTTCTGCATGTCACTAATGAAATGTATTACTCTGGTTCATCATGGATAGAATGGGTCAATGAATATTGTAGTACTCTGAAGGGGATAAACTGCTGTTCAAATGCTTTGCATGAAATGTCGTTGGTCTTATATTATTGCTACTTTGATTCTTCAAATTTTCATCTTTGGAACCAGAGTTATTCTTTGAAATGTCGTTTTTGTCCACCATTCAGAAAATTAGCTTTTGATGGGGAAGGGTAGAGAAGGAGGTGATCTGGTCTTATAGGAGAGGTTCTGCTGAAAGTATTCTAGGGGCACCTGGGTGGCTCAGTGGGTTAAGCCTCTGCCTTCGGCTCAGGTCATGATCTCAGTGACCTGGGATCGAGCCCTGCATCAGGCTCTCTGCTCGAAGGGGAGCCTGCTTCCTCTTCTCTCTCTCTCTGCCTGCCTCTCTGCCTACTTGTGATCTCTGTCAAAAAAAAAAAAAAAAAAGATTTGAAAAAAAAAAAAAAAAAGAAAGTATTCTAGTAATATATTCCTGGATAGGACTTTAAAGATCTCCAATACACCTCTCTGAATTTCTAGATAAGGAAAATAACGCCTAGAGACAGAGCGAAGTAACTTGCTCAAGGTCCTATGACCAGACGGTGGTAGAACAGGAACCAAGTGCCGTGAATTGGAAGATAGTACACAGAGCTCACATAAAATTTGTCTTTTTCTTTAGAATCATGGGATGAAGTAGAGAGTTTAAGTAACACATCACCTGACTATTTAAATTCAGAGGACTAAGTCTATGAACAGAAAAATAAAGCAAAGCAAAAAAAAAAAAAAATCCTGCCTGGTGAATACTTTTAAACAGGACACAAGCTAGTCTGTCTGCTCTTCGAAAGCAGACACTTTTACCTTTAGAACATTGAACTGAGCACTTGGAAAATATGCAAGTGATTGATTAATTTAAAAAGTTCTGAGATATACTAAGTCGTTTCATTTCTTGAGTAATGATCGTCTTTTTGGTTCCCTGAGCAAGCAGAGAGAGAGGGAACGGGTACTGTGTGTCTGCTTTTCTCTATCAGGGCTCTAGGTCATGGGTTGGGGCTGGGGTTGGTGACCAATTTCTGCTCTTCCTTACTGAGAGGTCAAATAGTCATGCGTGCAGCTCATTTTATGGAAGTGTAATTCCTGTAAGGGGTAAAGGTGGCCTTGCTGGGGCCTGGCTATGTTTTATGTATTGGTCATTTTTCAGCTGTGAACCAATGACCTGTCCAAGGGCAGTGATTCAGCCAATGTTAAAAGGTTATGGGTCCATGGTAGGGTCCAATATAGCAGCATGGTGTCTTGGGAGCCTTGACAGAAGATTCTAGCCCTCCAGAGGTTCTGTGGTTTGCTGAAAGTCCCTGTAGGAGGAGGCCACTTCCATGCAAAGACTTCAAGGGATGCCTTGAACCAGGAAGAAAGATTTCTGGTGATGCTGGTACACAGAGCTGGGCTCCACTCTGGGTCCCTCCTTTGCACTTCAAAGATGTAGGCTCGATCCTGTCTGTCCCCTCAGGTTGCTGCAAAGTCAGAAGAGAGTTTGTTCCAAAGACAGCCCCTGCCAAAGAAACAATGTTGCTTCTGTGTTGCTTCTGTTCCTCAGACAGACTGGTTTGATAATAATTTAGCAGAAATAATATTAATAAGAAGATAAATGCATACAGTAATAAAAAGAAACATTAATGAAATGACTATGATTTTCAGATACTTTATAAACATTGTATTATCTAAGCTTTCCTTAGCCTTTAGAGGGAGGTGTCATTCAACCCATTTCACAGATGTAGACATTGGGACTCAGAGTAGTAGACCAAGTTTGAGCAGGTCACGTAAGCTACACAAGCTACTAAGGAGAAATTCTGTACTCGAAACAATTCCTCTCTGCCCCTAAAGTCAGCGTTCTTTCTATAGCATTGCATATTTGCACATTCATTTGGAGTTTCCAAACCAGATTCACTTCTACTAGCTCATTTGACTTTTGAAACAAACTTGTGACCTAATATTTATTTGATCTTTATTTTACATAGTGCCCAAATTTATATTTCTAGGAAGTGGCAGAGCTGAGATTTAAATCTAAGTCTCTCTGCCATCAGGAAAAAAAAAAAGAAGTATGGATTTTAAGGTAGCTTGATGCTATAATGACCTGGGATTCTGGGAATACACGAATTGTCCCTGGATCACCACCACTGTCCACATGGGTTGCTGAGGGAGACAGACTCACAGGGAGTTAGGAAAACAGACAGGAATAGCACCTTATTATTAACTGAGATTTGGCACAAAAACCCAATGCAGAGTATTCTGATAAAACTACCCGAAGTATGTGGGACACTCTTTGGTAAATTTCTGTGGACCTCGGTCTACAGCTGACCATGACACCAGCTACTCGGTTTCATTGCTATGCTCAACAGGTGTCATGGATTTTTGCCTTGATGGGATCCTTCGAGTGAAAGGACCTACAAAAGGGAATCAGAAAGGGAGCTAAACCATAAGAGACTCTTAACTGTAGGGAACAAATTGAGGGTTGCTGGAGGGGAGGTGGTCAGAGGGGACTGGGTAACTGGGGGATGGGCATTAAGCAGGGCATTTGATGTAATGAGCACTGGGTGTCATATAAGACTGATGAGTCATTGACCTCTACCTCTGAAATGAATAATATAGTTAATTAAATTTAAATAAAATAAAATGTAAAATAAATAAATAAACTAAAAAACAAAACAGGGAAGCCAGAGTTACAACTATGTCTGACTTGTAATGCACACTCACCTACAATTGTTAGCGTAGCTTCCATCAGGGTAGGGAAAGGAGCAGAAGGTGGGGAAAGAAAATTTGTTTCCCTTCATTCATCTTGTTCTTTAAAGGGCAAACTCCCCTATTGCTTCTTCCTACTTCAAATGCCCAGAACTGTTGGGTCTGGACCCTTGTCTGCTTTTCTTCTCCCAACCAGCTCTTTTCCTGGTTTGTCAGATTACCAGGACTCTTCACTTGTCCCCTTCCCATCTGTTGGATTTTTTGGTCAAATCTTTCAGAATACCTCAATCTCAGGGTTTTTTTTTCTTTTCTACCTAGGCTTGGCTGTTGATCCTTTTGTTTCTCTGAGTTCTCAGTTGTTAAGAAGGGACACAAAAGATGCATGCATCCACCCAATCATTTAATCCTAAAGTAAAAATGTAACATTGAGTACCTTCTGGGGTGTCTAATTTTGCTGGTATGAGAGTGATGCAATCTATTGGTAGAATCAAATAAAGAACATATACTGGCGTAACAGCTGGGTATGAAATTAATCTCAGTATCAGGATCGATAAGGAAGCAGGCACAGGGAGTTTTATATAAATTATGTAAGTGACCACAAACTTCAACTCAGACCAGACTCCAGCATCTGCCATATACCCACGTTTATCCTATACACAAATGAAATTATTGGTGATCAAGTTCTGTTGTAATTCAGCTGTGCTAACCAGACATGTGTAAGATGAATACTTAAACAGGACATTAAGCAGGCACTTGATGTTCAGGGAATGTTTATGAGAAAGCAGATGAATTCTGGCATGGGAGCTAAGCTGTCTGAATCTTCACTTGGACTTGCCACTACCAAACACTGTGAGCCTGGGATATAGTTCCCTTCTCTGGAGGTTTCAGTTTTTCCATAGAAAGATGAGAAAAGGGCAGCTCTTAAATGCTATATAGATACAGAATTTTTTTGATGTTAAGTTTTACTTCCAAAGGAGGCCCAGCAGATTGCCTAAAAAGCTCTCATTTCCCTGATCTCTGAAAATCCAACTTCAGCTCCCTTGTCAAGCCTTCGCTTACACAGCCTCTCCTCTCTGGAGCCTGTCCTGATTTCCCTGATAAACTCCTGTCTCGCCACTCCCAGTGCATTTCAGTGAGCTTGGTTTGTGCAACTTAACACTTTGTACTTTGTATTATTACTATTATTGGTGACTGTATCCTACTCTCCTATTCAACTTGCAGAAATCCTTTATAGCCCAGTAGACTTGCAATCTATTTCTGTATCTCTCATGGTTCTTAGCGTGGTGACTGGTCCAGAGTGAATAGTCAATTGTTGTATGGTGATTAAATAAATTAGTGACTGTCAGATTGACTGAATAAATGACTGAATCACATATAAATGAAGAAATAGTTGAGTGGATGTGTGTGGAGAAGGGAATGGATGGATGGATGAAAGGTCTGCCAACCCCATATCCTTCAATAGAAAAACTCTCACTGGGTGTGAGGCATTGTGCCAGATACCCCTCATACGTGATCTCAGCAAGCCTCCCAGCAATACGTATGGTAGGCATTGTCATTCTCATTTTAAAGATGAAGAAACCAAAACTTAGAAAAAAACTAAGGAATTTACCTTAAGATTGGGAACCCAAGTGTGTCTGCTACAGAGACCATGGCTCTAGCCACTGGACTCTATGCCTGCCATCTTCAGGGAGTGAGTCAGAGAGCAAGGAAAGGTATTTACAAAGACGCACTTATACATCAACCATCAGAAATCCGAAGGCTGAGTCATCTCTTCCATAATTGTCATTTGTGTCTCCTTTCCTTTTGGAGTCTCACAAGACATGCCAATTTTATTTTCAAACAATTGGTGGCTATTGGTGGCTATTCCTTCTCAAATTAGGCCACAGAAGAATTTTAGGCTCATTGGTCAGCAGCCCATTATATTGGCCCATTGTCAATTTTGGTGTTCATTTTGTTTGCATTTTAGACTGAATATTCTATGCAATTACATATGGTGTCATCATCATTATATTTAGAAGTTCCAGAATTATCCTCTGTTTTAGCGATATGGGCCTAAAAGATCCATTGTGGTGAGACTTATATCAGCTCAGCTTGAGAATATTTCCCTCATGGTCCCTAGACTATGGGGCTATGTAGTGTTCTTGATGGTTGAATTTGTTTTGGATGCTCAATGTTAGTGTGACATGAATTCAGGGTTTAGAAGAATTAGTCAAGAATATCTATGACTTGCCATTGGCCTAAATTGTATTTTGTAGTTAGGTACAGAGGACTTAATTGTGTACAAATAATTTATTTTTATTATTTCAATTTTTTAAAAATTGAGTTAATTTTTTAGAGTTTTAGGTTCATAGCAAAATTGAATGGAAAGTACAACCTGTTCCCACATATCCCATATCCCCCATGTATAGTCTCATCCACTATCAACATTGCCTCCAACTTGGTAAATTGGTTACAGTTGTGAGCCTGCCTTGACATGTCATTATCCCCCAAAGTTTACACTTTACAATAAGCTTCACTGTTGGTGTTGTACACTCAATGGATTTTGACAAAAATATAATATGTATCTAGCAGTATAGTATCATATGGAATAGTTTCACAGTTCCAAAAATCTTCTGTGATGTTTATTCATCCCCCCTCTCCCCAATCCTTGGCAACCACTGGTCTTTTTACTGTCTCCATAGTTTTGTTTTTTCCAAAATGTCATATAGTTGGAATCATACAGTATACAGTCTTTTCAGATTGACTTCTTTCACTTAGTGATATGCATTTAAGATTGCTCCATTTATTTATTTTTTTAACTTTATTTAAGCTTTATTTAAACATATAATGTAACCCCACCACCCTCTCCCAACCCCTCTTCCCTCCACCCCCCTCAGTTTGTTTTATGACATTAAGAGTCTCTTTTGGTTTGTCTCCCTCCCGATCCCATCTTCTTTCATTTTTACTTTTCCTACCACCTTAACTCCCACCCCCGTTGCATCTCCACTTCCTCATATCAGGGAGATCATGTGATAGTTGTCTTTCTCCAGTTGACTTATTTCGCTAAGCATAATACGCTCTAGTTCCATCCATGTCGTTGCAAATGGTAAGATTTCATTTCTTTTGATGGGAATGCAAGCTGGTGCAACCACTCTGGAAAACAGCATGGAGGTTCCTCAAAAAAATTGAAAATAGAGCTACCTTATGACCCAGCAATTGCACTACTGGGTATTTATCCTAAAGATACAAACGTAGTGATCCAAAGGGGCACGTGTACCCGAATGTTTATAGCAGCAATGTCCACAATAGCCAAGTTATGGAAAGAACCTAGATGTCCATCAACAGATGAATGGATAAAGAAGATGTGGTATATATATACGATGGAATACTATGCTCCATTTATTTTTTAAGAGGGGTGGATGGGGGGCACCTGGGTGGCTCTGTGGGTTAAGCCTCTGCCTTTGGCTCAGGTCATGATCCCAGAGCCCTGGAATTGAGCCCCACATCAGGCTCTCTGCTCTATGGGGAGCCTGCTTCCCCCTCTCTCTCTGCCTGCCTCCCTGCCTACTTGTGATCTCTGTCTGTCAAATAAATAAATAAAATATTTTTAAAAAGAGGGGTGTATGGGAAGTGCTGAAGGAGAGGAGGAGAGAGAATCTCAAGCAGGCTCTATACCCAGTGCAGGGCCTGAGGTGGGACTCAATCTCATGACCCTGAGATCATGCCCTGAGCCAAAACCAAGAGTCAGATACTCAAATGACTGAGCTACCCAGACTCCCCTAAGACTCCTCCATGTCATTTAATGGCTTGATTGCTCTTTATTTATTTTTTTGGGGGGTGGCTCAATAATATTTCATTGGGTAGACATACCACAGTTTATTTATCTACTCAACTACTGAAGGACATCTGGGTGGCTTCCAAATTTTAGCTATTATGAATAAAGCTGGTATAAATATTCATGTGCAGGCTTTTGTGAAGACATATATTTTTAATTCATTTGGGTAAATAACAAAAAGGGCCATTACTGGATCTCAAGGTAAGAGTATGTTTTGTTTTGTAAGTGTTGGTTGACAATTTAGGGAGTGGCCTGAGTGAAATCTGAAATGGCCCTTGTATGCAGAGGACAAGGAGAGGCAGAAGGAAGAGGCAGACCACTCCAGATTGATAAATGACAGATTTAATAAGCAAAGGATCTTACATCTGAGGCCTGTCTTGGGTAGCGACAAGAGGAGCAGCTCTCCACACCTACCTGCCAGAATCTTTTAACAGGGTTCAGTCACACACACCATTCCACGCTCACAACAACACATTGGTCTCTCAAGGCTGTGTCCTTGAAATTGGTTTCCAATGTGAGAACTGTGGGCAGAACATACATTCCAAGGACAGGGGAGGGAATGAGGAGCCTCCAGTTGTCTGGGTCTAGCTCATCTGTCAACCACTGGTCATGGTTTCTTTATAACTTCCTCCAAAGTAAAAAAAAAAAAAAACTGCCAAACTGTTTTTCAAAGTGGCTGTTCTGTTTTGCCTTTTCACAGCAATAAATGAATGAGAGTTGTTCCTGCTCTGCGTTTTTGTCAGCAATTAATGTTTGTCAGTGTTCTGGATTTTGGCCATTCAAAAAGGTGTGTAGTAGTATCTAATTATTTTAATTTGCATTTTGCCCTAATGACATATGGTGCAGAGCATCTTTTTATATACTTACTTGTCATTTGCACATCTTTGGGAAGGTGTCTGTTCAGGTCTTCTGCCTGGTTTAAATTGAGATGTCAATTTTCTTATTGTTGAGCTTTAAGAATTTTTGGTATATTTTGAATAACAGTTTTTTTTTATGAGAAATGTATTCTGCAATTATTTTCTCCCAGTCTAAAGCTTGTTTTCTTATTCTCTTGAAAGTGTCTTGTGCAGAGCAGAGGTTTTTTATTTTAATGAAGTTCAGCTTTATCACTTACTTCTTTCATGGATCATGCCTTTGGTGTTGTAGTTAAAAAGACATTGCCATATCCAAGGACATCTAGATGTTCTTTCATGTTTTCTTCTAGAGGTTTTATAGTTTTATGTTTTACATTCAGGCTTATAATGCATTTTGAGTTAATTTTTGCAAAGGGGTAAGTTTGTGTGGATTAATTTTTTTTTGCGTGTGGGTGGCCCATAGTTCCACTACCATTTGTTGAAGAGCCTGTCTTTGTTCCATTATATTGCCTTTTCTCTTTCATCAAAGATTCGTTGATTATATTTATGTAGATCTATTTTGTTTACTTATTTACTTGTCTATTTTTTCATCACTACCACATTTTTTTAAGATTTTATTTATTTATTTGACATACAGAGATCACAAGTAGGTGGAGAGGCAGGAGCGGGGTGGGGTGGAGGGGAAGCAGGCTCCCTGCTGAGCAGAGAGCCCAATGTGGGGCTTGATCCTAGGACCCTGGGATCATGACCTGAGCCGAGGGGCAGACACTTAATTGACTGGGTCACCCAGGTGCCCCTCCTCAATGCATTTTATCTGTATACAGGATAAACCAGGGAAAGTAAAACACTCAGTTCCATTACTCATCCAATAATGTGACCTCAAGAATCCTTTTAGTCTTCCAACTGGACTCTGGAGGTGGGTGTCTTAATGTGTCAAAGATGAACCATGGACACCCAAGTAGTCTTCAGCATGCATCTGTAGATGGCCAAGGTCTCTGTTCATAAGGCTGGTTATCTGCCTCTGCTTCCTTTCTTAGTTATAAATAGATACTAACTATAAGTGCTAGCTATATACAAATAGCTACCATCAACCTTACAATAGGGCATGATGTTCAGGCAAGTTCTTGTCAGTCCTTTATCCCTGGTTTGGGTCTCACTCGATCCCCCATGGTTACTACTCAGAGCCATGTTGTATATGGATAGATTTCCCAGAAGAATGGGCCACAACAATCCAACTCCAGAGCATCTGGCGAAGGTTCAGATTTCTGGCTGCTATTTCCAGCCTATTCAAGCTAAGGAAGAATGGAGATTGTGACTAACTCTCTTCCCACAATCTCATTGCCATCTGAACCTCCCAGCTTCTCTTTCCAGAGCTGGTATTCGTGATAAGTTCCTCCTTAGTTCAGATGTTCTCCATATTCCTGTGTACCCATCTGGCATCAAACCTATGACAGGATATTCTAAATGTTTATGCAGGAGGTACCACAAAGTTCTGTCCTTTGATATTACCTCTCCTATTCAGAACTGCAAAGAACCAGTCCTGGCCAAGTTGTACTGACCAAGATGATGGTCAGTATTATGACAATTTTCCTATTAATACTTTCCAATGTAGCTATCTCAGGCTTGAGAAGGCTGAGATTTCTGATAAGCACAGATATGCTGTATTTAAATGATTGCATAAACAGATTTTTTTAAAAGATTTTATTTCTTTATTTGACAGATAGAGATCACAAGTAGGCAGACAGGCAGGCACAGAGAGAGAGAGGGGGAGGCAGGCTCCCTGCTGAGCAGGACCCTGGGATCATGACCTGAGCTGAAGGCGGAGGCTTTAACCCACTGAGCCACCCAGGTGCCCCTGCATAAACAGATTTTATTGGTAATGACTACTTCACTAATCTTACAAAGTAGGAACTGTGCTAGTTTAAGAGCACTTTAACACCATTGCCAAACTAGTCGAGGCTTATCTTAAGACAAGACAGTCCTTTGCTCTGAGTAATGCATGCAGCTGTGCAAACATGCCTCAGATCTATTTGTTTCTTTAATCCAGTCAGATTCCACTGGGACATGCTTCCATACTTATACCTCTATGATTCATGGTCATAATGATAAGCCTTCTATAATCCGGAAGCTTAAAGGACTTTGGCACCCTGGCCTGGGGAACTCATCAGGTTTGGTGGAAACAGTGTTGGTCCTAGCATCAGAAACCTTCTCCTGAAGTCATGTGGCAGCAAATCATAAAGTTGGCTGGTCTTCCTTTCTTCCTCCATCTCTCTCCATATTGTCTTTGGAAAATTGATGAACACATAGCCTATTGAATTAAAGCTAATTTTAGTTCCAAAGCCATTAAGAAATAAGATCCTGGAGGGAATTTTAAGTAATTTCATTTAAGCTGATTAAGATGTTTAGATACATTGCATCATATTTGATGTTTGGAAACATTGTCAAGGTCAAAAGCACGCCAAGTATACTGTGTCCTGGGAGCTAACAAATTGGTGGTGGTATCTATTTAAAATTTTTGATAACTCAGTAAAAAATTCCTTGAAAGCTTTCTTAATTCCTTAGTCATAAGGGCAGGTTCTAGAGTCCCAAGGCACCTATGGGATAGATTGCCATCTATCAAAGATAAGTTTGCCTATGGTTATTTTTACAGTTTACTTTGAGCTTAGACCTAGTCTTGTTTCTAAGCCTGTTCTGGTTTCCATTTGAATTTAGTTTTATTCAATGACTTATATTCCCTGCATTCCAAGAATTATGTAGCCATATACACTGAGTTCATTACCAGCCTATCCCATGTAACAGGGAGTAAAGAGACCCTAAAGAAAAGATGTTAAGTCCACTATACAGAAATAATACCACATCTAGAGTTCCATAATTAAACCCTTTACAAGTAACCACTAGCTACTTTTTACATACCAACCCAATGCAAAGAAGACCAGATGATATTGTTATCCTTGGGGTGCTTACAGCCCTCTGTAATAGATACACAATAAGGACAGAGAATATTTCTTAAATTCTTCTTATGTGTTACACATTTCATTAAATGCTGGACATGGGCTTATTTAATCCTGAAGAATAGGCACTATGATTATCCCTTACTTTAAAGATGGAGAACTGAAGATTTAGAGGCAATAAATAACTTGCCCAAGATAATATATCCAGGATATTTTGGAATTGGGATTTGAACCAAGTTAGTGTGATGATGACCACCATTTGACCCTGTTGTATGAAAGGGCAATGTGCAATTTTTACATGAAAGAGACTATGCAATATTTTTGAGATCACAAAGAAGACCTTATCTGCCTTTGATCAGAGAGCTAGCGGAGCTATTGGGAAAGAGCCCACTTGTGTGCTGATTAGATCCCAGCCCTATTTCCGCAAGTGCTGGCCAAAAGGAGGCAAAGAGGGGTGCCCAGACACAGAGCCATGCTGGGTGGCATTGGGAGTAAGGGGAGGTTATGTTCAGAGGCCCGCTATGCCCTTCCTAAAACAATCTCTTCTTATTTGGAGCATTGTTCTACCTGCCCACCTTGATACAGTGTTCCTGTCACTACAGTGTAGTATAATGGGCAGAGAATTTGTTGTCAGAAAGCAGTTCAAATCTCTGCCCCATAATTTGTCAGTTTTATTATCAAGAGTATATAACTCCAAATCTCTGATTTTTAATTTTATCATGTGTAAGATGGGGATCTTAATACTTATATCACAAGCATATTATAAGAATAAAAGACAAAAGAGAGAAATGGGTGAGATATGAGCTGCCAAGCTTGAGGCCTGCCTTATAGGGTGTGCTCCATCAGAGGGAGTTTCTCTCTTCTCAGTTCTGCTCTCGGGGAAAGTTCTCACATGACTCTGTTGCACTTTCATACAAGCACATTCCAATCCAGACTTTCTTTCTCAAAAGGGCAGCTAAACACAAGGTTCGACCTTTCACTGGCTTCTTCCCTTCAAGGGATTTCAAATGTCGGACATTTTGCTATGGGTATTTTGGAGGGGGGAACAGTTTAGGGTACAAAATTCAAGTCCAGAGAAGGTGATTTTTCTACTTTTTATTCAAGGCTTTTGGTCTTCGAATCTGTGAGATAGTCCTAAGCACTATGGGAAAAGGGAGAGGGCAGAGTCCCAAGAGATGTCCCGAAGGAAGCCAAACCCAACACCTTGGCCATAACCTCTGAGCTGTAATGGAAATGTGAGGGTCTGTGGTTATTTCAAACTCTAACGTGAAGTTTCCATCTGCCTGGACAGTGATTCAAGGCACAGTGCCACTCTGCAGACATGCACAGAAGTCATGGTATTCTAAAGAGCCTCCTTCCCATCAGCAGTGTTGGCTGTAATCAATAAGTAATCAATAGAGAATCAGTAGTAGGGGCCCCTTTCCTTAGGACACTCACCATAATGTTATTCGCTGATCATTGCCAGGCACACAGAAAACATCCTGATGATCATTTCAGTTATTTAAATACACTTTAGAATTAAATTCTTCCTCCTTGCCCAAAGACCCACCTCAACATCCAAAGATCATTGGGTATAATTCATCCCACTAACACCTACCTACCTACCTTCCTTCCTTTCTTCCTACCTTCCTTCCTTCCTTCTGATTTCTTTTTCTTTCTTTCTTTCTTTCAATTCAATTAGCTGACACCTAGTGTGTCATTAGTTTTTGACATCTTTCTTTTCAATTCCTTTTTCTTTCACCATCTCCTCCACTGTTTCCTCATATTATTCATATTCTACCCTCTTCCTCTCCCCCCCCAAACTTTTTTGAGAAAGAAAGGATCAGTGTGACAAAAAGTCTTTTTTTCTCCCCTCTGTTTGGACTTCAGATCTTTGATGCAAGACCAAAAGGGAATTGGTCATTTTTCCTAGACAAGGCACTTTTTGAGCTTGACCTTGAATAGTTACTGAAAGTAATGAAATCAGGGGTGCTTGGGTGGCTCAGATGGTTAAACTTCTGCCCATGACCCCAGGGTCCTGGGATCCAGCCCCGCCTTTGGGTCCCTGCTCAGCAGGGATTCTGCTTATCTCTCCCTCTGCCCCTCCCTGCCCCTCACTCATGCTCTCTCTTTCTCTCAGTCATGCTATCTCTCTCAGATAAATAAAATCTTAAAAAAAAGAAAGTAATGAAGTCAGCATTTTGTGGTCCACACACAGGAGGGATGGGTAATTAGAAATCACCCCTCCTGCCCAAGTTCAAGCTGTTCAACTTGTTTTGAGCCCAGGTTCATAAAGGGAAGTGGTGGAAAACAAAGATGGGAGAGGGAGATTTGTGTTGATAGGTTCAAGGTATTGGTGGGGGAGATGAGTGGCAGGGATTGTCCTCACCCCCCATGAGTCTGTTCTCAAAATCAAGCTCTCTTTTGGGTACTCCCTTCTATGTGATCTGTGGGGTGACAGCTCCATAGGACTGAGCCAATTATATAAGATTGTTCAGTGTCAAAAGATTAAGGGGAAAAGACCAGAAAGAAGAAAGAGCAGAAGATATGATGTGGGTTAAGAGCCAGCATGATGCCATCTCACCCTCCCACTCCCATGTGGTCTCTTCTACACATCTGTTTTTGCAATATTTACCAAGGCTGCTAAAGAGAGGCCTATTTAGTAATAGATAAAATCTGTGATTGGGAAGAGGAGAACTATGGTGATCTTAGGACTTTTTCTGCAAAAAGCAATACAAGGTCAATTTGGTAGTCAGAACATGAACTTCCAATTAATAATCTGAAATCAAAGATACTGGAAATATTTTATGTATTTTGAATGGTATTTCACATTCAAGGTATAGCAAGACATCTCCCAGTTAAAAAATTTTTTTGATAGGCTGATATCATATTGATTAAACACATAAAACATCAAAGCAGGGTGCCTGGGTGGCTCAGTGGGTTAAGCCTCTGCCTTCGGCTCAGGACATGATCTCAGGGTCCTGGGATCAAGGCCCGCATTGGGCTCTCCACTTGGCAGGGAGCCTGCTTCTCCCTTTCTCTCTCTGCCTACTTGTGATCTCTCTCTGTCAAATAAATACACAAAATCTTTAAAAAAAAAACAAAAAAATCAAAGCCAACATTTATGGGTAAAACAGTGCATTCTAGCAAAAGCACCATTTTCATAAACTAAGGTGCAATAGGGTATTTTTTGTTCATTTAAAGGAAAATATACATTGTTCATGTGTATATGTAATAAACATAGTGGGTCCAATAAACTCGATTTGAGTTATTTAACACTGTTAGTAAAGTAAAAATAGTAAACATATGTGTAAAAAAACCCAATTGGCATCAGTTGCATGTACAACTTCTTTTTTGTGTTTATTAATGAAAGAAAGTATCTTGAGATTTTTATCAGTGTATTACTAATAGCCATTGAGAATCTGTACAGTCATGGATAATCTGAAATATTTCTTTATTTAAAACATTATTTGAGGATCACCTGGGTGGCTTAGCCATTGGACGTCTGCCTTTGGCTCAGGTCATGGTCCCAGAGTCCTAGGATCGAGCCCCGTATTGGGCTCCCTGCTCAGCAGGGAGCCTGCTTCTTCCTCTCCTACTCCCCCTGCTTGTGTTTCCTCTCTTCCTGACTCTCTGTCAAATAAATAAAAGTCTTTGGAAAAAAAACATTATTTGACTTGGAGTTTTTATTATTTATTTATTTATTTATTTATTTATTTATTTATTTAAGTGATCTCTACATCCCACATGGGTCTTGAACCCACAACCCCAAGATCAAGAGTCACACACTCTTCTTATTGATCTAGCCAGGTACCCCAATTGACTTTGAACTTTAAACAGAATTTGGCCAGATTTCTTTTCCTATTAACCAAGTTGGTAAGGCTTACTTCTCAACACTGTTTTCCTGTACTTCAGATGTTATCGAATGGAGAAAATAAAACTCAAATATAAATTTAGTTTCATTGTTCACATAGATTAATAAGTTGTCTTGATACCTACAAATCCTCTGTTCTCCAAGGCTGTCAGAAAAGTAAATGTTTCTTTTATTAGTTAAGGAAATAAGTAGTTACATGACTCAGTCTTTGGTATAGGAAAGCAATTGAATGAGATTTCTTTCAGGCATCAGTAATAGAGAAAAATGTTGAAGTATCATATTACTTTTTTTTCTAGATTTTTTTTATATTTTTAATTTTTTTATATAAACATATAATGTAACTCCACCACCCTCTCCCAACACCCCTCTTCCCTACCCCCCTCAGTTTGTTTTATGACATTAAGAGTCTCTTTTGGTTTGTCTTCCTCCCAAAACCAAAAAAACAATAGAACAAATCAACGAAACTAGGAGCTCACATTACTTTTTTAAAAGAGGAATCTAATAAACTATTTGTTAACAGAAATAAATATGTTTTCTTGTGACTGAGAACAAAATCAATATTACATATTCAACTAATGTTCATGTGACCTAGAAATAGTCTTTCTTTTCTTAAATGAAATATTTTATCAAAGTCAACTAAAAATTTAATCTAAAAAAGTAGATTTTGATATTTGTTTGGGTGAGGATAGGAAAGGTTTTCACTTTTGTGCTAATGCTAAGAAAAGTCATGATAAAATAATAATTATGCTTATCAATGAGATAATTGAGGAATGGTAGACAGAGGGAACCCCAAATGAACTGATTTATAAAGAGATAGATGTTCCTCAGAATCCCAAGTCGCTCATGGTTCGTCTCCCCCTCTGATTTCCCCCAACTCACTTCTCTCATTCTCCCAATGTCTCTGAGAAACAAACTGAGAGTTTTGGAGGGGACAGAGGTGGGGATTCAGTGAGCCTGTTGGTGGGTGTTAAGGAGGGCATATATTGCATGGAGCACTAGTTTTGGTGCATAAACAATGAATCTTGGAACACTGAAAAAATCAAATATAATTTAAAAAAAAGATAGATGTTCTTATATGTGTTGTGAGCTGTGACAGCTTCCTGGGGAGCACTGAGGGGACATGGTTCTGGGTGCAGGCAGGCTGAGGAGAGGGGCTGCCAGATTTACCTGGGAGAAAAGGGACCAGCTGGATTGTGAGTGTTGATTAAGGCACGCAGATAGATTGAGGTCTGGTGTACTCCCAAGCACAGTATTTTATGTGGTCTGAAATTCTCTCTGTTCTCTTCTAAATTTTCTTTAGCAGGGTAACAAAGAGGCCTGGCAGCAGGAAGAATTTGTGCAGTTTTACATATTCTCACTAGGTGTGGAACTGAGGACCCTCTTATGTTAGGTCTACAGGGGGGATCTCAGCCCACCTCTTAGCTCAAATTATCTTATTAAATCTGAAATTCAATTCCAGATGGCATTAGTCAACTCAGGCAGCTATAACAAGTACCATAGACCAGGGGGCTTAAACATCAGAAATTTATTTTGTCACAGTTCTAAGAACTGGGAAGTTCAAAATCAAGGTGCCAGTAGGGATGATGTCTGGTGCGGATTCTCCCCCTTGGGTTGCAGGTGGCTGCCTTCTCACTTTGTGCTCACGTGGCCTTTCCTCAGTTCACTTGTGGGCCACTAGCGGGGAGGAGAACTCTCTTGATGTCTCTTCTCATAAGGGCTCTAATCCTATCTGATTAGGACTCCATTCTTATAACCTCATTTAACCTTAATTACATCCTTATAGGCCCTATGTCAAAATAGGTTCACATTGGGTGCTAGGACTTCAGCATAGGAATTTGAGGGGAGATAAGTTGCTTCAGGGGAGCCAGAGCATTTCATCCGAAGACAATTTTTCTTGACTTTTAACATCTAATGGAATGTGTATTGCTGGTTGTTGGACTTGGTTGGGACCTATAACCCTTTCCTTCTTTCCTATTTTTTCCTTCTAGAATGGGAATATCTACTCTATGCCTGTCCTACCATTGTTTTCTAGAAGTACCTTTTTCGGTTTCATAGGATCAGAGCTAGAGAAGAATTTTACCTCATGCTGAACCATAACTCAAGGCTCATCCACATCTGATTTAGAAATTTAGGTAAAATTTTGGAGTTTAGATTTGATGCTGGAATGAGTTAAGACTTTTTGGGCTGTTGAGATAGAATGAATGTATTTTTGCATGTGATAAGGACATGAATTTGGGGGAATGTTAGGGGTGGAATGCTGTGGATTGAGATGTGTAGACCCCAAATTCTTATATTGAAGATCTAACTTGCAGTGTGACTATACTCAGAGACAGGGCTTGTAAGGAGGTACTTAAGGTTAAATGAGTTTGTAAAAATGGGCCTTGATCAGATATAATTAGTATTCTTACAAGAAGAGATACCTCAAAGCTCTCTCTCTTGTTCTCCTTCCCACCACCACACCAAGAGTGTATACACACTGAGAATAGGCAATGTGAGTACTAGCCAGAAGGCAGCCACCTGCAACCCAAGGGGAAAGCCCTTTCCAGACATCTCCCTGATGGCACATTGATCTTGAACTTCTCAGGGCCAGAACTCTGAGAAAATAAATTTCTGTTGTTCAAGCCCCCCAGTCTGTGGTATTCTGTTGTTGCAGCCTGAGCAGACTAATTTGCAAATCAAAATGACTTTTGGAGAACTATGAATGACCACCTCATTACTTCAGCTGCCAAAATAGGACTTTGTGTTCTCTGGAAGAAGATAAATAAAGCAAAGAAACCTCCCAAATTGAATATTCTTCAAATTTCACTAATTTTCAATAGTGTCTGCTATGAAATAAAATGTTATGAGATAGAAAAAGAAACAAAAAATGTGACCTGCAATTAAGAAACCACACACAGACACACAAACAGAAGACCCATGGATGACCCAGATAATGTCACTTGTAAACAAAGACATCATCATAACTATTATAAACATGTTCAAAGTTTTATAGAGTCATAAAAAAGTGATGGAATGGAAAGAACCAAGATGCCCTTCAACAGATGAATGGATAAGGAAGATGTGGTCCATATACACTATGGAGTATTAGGCCTCCATCAGAAAGGATGAATACCCAACTTTTGTATCAACATGGACGGGACTGGAAGAGATTATGCTGAGTGAAAGAAGTCAAGCAGAGAGAGTCAATTATCATATGGTTTCACTTATTTGTGGAGCATAACAAATAACACTGAGGACATGGGGAGATTGAGAGGAGAAGGGAGTTGGGGCAAATTGGAGGGGGAGACGAACCATGAGAGACTGTGGACTCTGAAAAATAATCTGAGGGTTTTGGAGGGGAAGGGGGTGGAAGGTTGGGTGAGCCTCGTGGTGGGTATTATGGAGGGCAGGTATTGCATGGAGCACTGGGTGTGGTGCATAAACAATGAATTCTGGTACACTGAAAAGAAATTTTTTAAATAGTGATGGAAATAAATGGACAATGAAAACTGTCAAAAGTCACCTGATGGAAATCATAGACCTGAAAAGTATCTGAAATACAAAATATTTTGGATGAGTTTAAGAGCAGAAAGAACAGTGTAGGAAAAATCACTAGATTAATAGGAATAATCTAAAATGGGAGTTTAGGAACGCCTGGGTGGCTCAGTTGGTTAAGCGGCTGCTTTCCGCTCAGGTCATGATCCCAGCATCCTGGGATCGAGTCCCACATCGGGCTCCTTGCTCAGCAGTGAGCCTGCTTCTCCCTCTGCCTCTGCCTGCCACTCTGTCTGCCTGTGCTCGCTCCTGTGCTCTCTCCATGTGACAAATAAAAAAAATAAAATAAAATGGGAGTTTAGCAAGAAAACAGGATGAAAAACATTTTACCTGTGGCTTGGGGGACGATATCTAATGTGTGTATAAATTGGAGTTCTAGAAGGAGAGGAGAGAGAAAATGGGGTGCAGAGGGGATGCTTGAAGAAATAATGGCCTAACATTTCCCTAACATTTGTTAGGGAAACCATTAAGCCACACATCGATTCTCTGCACACCCAAGCAGGATAAACACAAAGTAAACCACAAACAGACACCTCATATTCAAACTGCTGATAACCACAGACGAATCTTCCAGGCAGTTGGAGAAAAAGAGATGCTTTATATACTGGAGAGCAACAAGAAGAGTGATGGGGGACTTCTCATCAGAAACAATGTGAGTCAGAAGACAACAAAATGACACCTTCAGAGCGTTAAACACTCAGCCACCCTGTAATTGTATACCAAGCTAAGAGTCCTTTAAAAAATGGAAATGAGAAGATAAAGGCATTCTCAGATAAACACAGCCAGGATGATTTGTCACTAGAAGAACTGCACTATTCAAGAGAAATAACATCAATTGACTTGAACAGCACAGGAATAGTAAGCCTGTGAGTGGAGATGAATATTGTCTTCAAATTATTTAAAAGATAATTGGCTATGGAAAGCAAACCCAGTATTTTATTGAAAGAGTTATATGATAATGTTAAAATAAAATATATAACATCAATAACTCTAAAGAAGACAAAGGATAAATGGAATTATACTGTTGTAAGATTTTTACATTATACATGAAATAACATAATATTAATTCCAAGATCTAAATCTCTCCTAACATGTTGCAGCTAAGACCGGGGCTGAAAAACCAAGGCCTGACCTTCATATTGATAACCGTATATTTCTCCCAAAAGACCCAAACAAATCATATTTTGAAGGGCTGCCGATGTTAGAGCCACGGCTTTGGGGTCAGACAGATCTGGGTTTAATTCCTGATTTCCCACTTTCTCTAATTAGTGTGTATATCTTCTTTGGCTATTTCACTTCTCTGAGCTTATACCTTTATCTATAAAATGGGTAGAAGTGTGTCTAGCTCATTGTTTCTATAAGGATTACTCCCAACTATGCAGCCAAGAATTTTTTTTTTTTTCAGCCAAGAATATTTTATCCAGCAAGTTGACATTCAGTTGACATGGGTGGTGAGATAAAGAGCTTCCAAGACGGGCAAGATTTAAAAGAGTATGTGACCACCAAGCCTGTACTATAAGAAATATTAAGGGAGGTTCTATAAAAGAAGAAACAACTCCCAACTAAAAACATATTTGCCACTCAGCACAAAGTAGCCGTTCAAAATGGTAAGTATTTGAAGTGCGATTCAGTCCTTTGGCAGGTCTCCAAGGGGATATTTTCCAAATAAATGTGAGATGGAAGGTCCTATAATGAGGTAGATGCCCATACTTTCCTGCTGAAGAAAGAATTTTCTGGATCTCCATTTTGAGATTAGATTTATGGCCTTAGGTAAAGTATGCCTCAGCAGTCCTCAGCTTCTCATGAAACCTTGGGTAAGGAACATGTGCAAATCTTGTCTCAGCCAAAGTTTAAGCCCCTTGAATTTAAACTGCACCTGGATTGACAGACGTGGCATACAACTAATGGCCTCATCATCGGGTTCTGATCCTTGAACAAGTATGACAATTGGCAATAGGTTTTGCCATATGGCTTAACTTGGAAAAAAATGGTTCTTTACCTCTTGTGAAAAATGGCTATAGAAATGAGTATCCATACATTTCTGTGCTAGATACCATCAAAACCTGAGCTGCAGTGATGTGGATAAATAATTTAGTGGTGTAATAAATTTTTTTCATATCAAGGAATCTAAAGTGGTTTTCTGAGGGTATTTCAGTGTGGTCTATCTACATCAAAGTGACTAAAGAAATAATGTGTTGTACTAGTGGATTGACACAGCAAATCTCCATTCCTTTTTGCTATAGCTTTCAGAGGGAAAAAGTTCTGGATTAAGCATAAGCAAGTGAGTCAGATAATGCTTTCCTCAGGAAATTCCTTTCAGTTTAAATATAATTAATTTTTAGCCAACTGAAGAAATCTTTTTCACTTGGGAAGATTGTATTTATGCAATATGGTAAGGTAATAACTCATTCCTATGTTGCTTACAGTGTGATTAAAAATACTCAAAATATAATTATACTTTGGTCTTATAGATGGAAATATTTTGTGTGATGATATGTGAGTAATTTTCTTTTCCTTGTCATCTTGTTGAATTAGATGAGTTCCCACCCCCCAACCCAGACTGATTAAAAATAATTGCTGAACACCTAGTATATGCCAAATGCTGGAGAGAAGAATGGATGAGACCTTGTCTCTTCCCTGAAGGAAGTTACTGAGAAGGGCAAGGAGCTTACTGAACAACTCAAAGCTGGAAGAAGCTAAACTTGGAGAAAGAAGACAGGGAAGTTTCCCAGAATGGTGGTAATTAAGTTAATCCTAAATAGCAGCTAAGACAAAGGCAAGGGAACAGTATTTCAAGAAGGAATGGCACTGGCAAAAAGGAATGTCAGACTTCAGTAAATATAGGGAATGAATGATCATAGTTGAATTTAAAATTATGGGGAGATAGAGTTCAAAGACAACCTGATAATGGACAACCCTAAATGATTAGCTTTGCATTTTTTTTTTAACCTTTCCATGCAACAAGGAGCCAGCAGTGATATGAAACGATCAGACTCAAGTTTTGGGAAGGGTCTTAGAGCACCATAGCAGACCTGGAGGAAGATTCTCTGGGGATTTAAATAAGATTTTAAAACTACAATGCACTGTACATTTATTGCTTGCAAATATTATCGTGAGTATTTTGGGTGGTGGGAGAGACCAGAGATGGGGCACTTCTCTGACTCCCCTCTCTGGTCGGGGCTGAGGCCCCACAGAACTGGAATGGAGGCTCTGTTACCCAGAGTGTGGCTCACGGTGGTAGAGAGAGATGATTAGCGTGCGTCCACAGGATTCCTGAACTGACTTTATATAACACCCTGTAGGTGAATGGTTAAGATAGAGGCGCTCTACAAGTAGGACTTGAGACATAGGGCCAACACATGTCAGTGAATAAGTCACAGAAATTAATGCAAGAAATAACATCCAAAGTGGCAGAAATTAGAGGAATGTGGACCGATTCCAGAAGGGAGAGTCCTACAGCAGGATGTTATTATTACATATTTAACCCCATATATATTGGACTAGGTCCAAATAGGCAGGCTCAGTGAGAGATGATGAAGGCGTGATCCCCCCAGAGACTCCAGAGGATCAGAGAGGAGAGAAAAAAATTCCAGATTTATCAGGGAGACTCAATAGCTTATTATACAATTGCTTAGTTTTCAGAAAAAAATCTAAAGTCATTTGCCCCAAATTAAAGACCATCCCTCTCCCTGCCCCCAGTCTGGGTCCAGTCTTTCCTCACCTATTTTAATTTGTGACCCTTTCTTTTAAACAACCTAAAGTGACTGTTCTCCAGTCTTAATGTTTTTCTTTCCTCCTTGAGACCACATCCACCCATCTTTTAGGACCACTGGCCAAGCTTAAGTCTTTCAAAGCTTCCATGAATTTTTGGTGTGTAAACTGCAAATGATTTTCTCTCACTGAATTGCTACCAAACTCCTGGGGCCTTTTTCGAAGTTATTGTTTCCTTTCTTGTAATATATCTATTTGTGCATGATTATTTCCCCTACTAGACTCTAAGCCTCTTAAGACATGTACCATGTCCCACTTCTCTCGGCATTATCAAATTCTGTTTTCCACCTCATAGGAGCTTCATAAATATTTGCTGAGTGAATGTAAGAAGGACCATCTTGGTAAAACATATGACCATGAATAACTTTAAGATTAGAGACTTTACGGGTAAGTGCCCAAAAGGGCCATCTATATTTTGGATTAATTGAAAGTTGCATTGTCCAGTATGGTACCCAGTAGCCACATATTGCTATTTAATTTCAAATTAAGATTAAATAAACAATTTTAAAAATGTGTCCCTCCTTCTCACTAGCACATTTGAAGCACTCAGTAGACACATGTGGCAAGTAGCTAGGATATGGGCAGCTCACAGAGAGTCCTACTGGACAGTACTGGTTGAGTTCCCGGTAACTCCGAGTTTCCAAATCTTAGTTCCTGAGCTCTCTCTTCAAACTTACTTTTTCCTCTGGTCACTCCATGTTTGATACAGGAAGGAATAATGTCTCACCTTTTTTATTTCTATTGAAAACATTTCATGTATTTTGCATTAATTACAAAGTGCCTTTAATTTCCCTGTGAGGTATATGAATGATTACATCAACATTGTTTTAGACCATAATAGGTGAAATTGTTCTACCTTAGAAATTGTTCTACCTTAACAATAGGTTAAAAATTCAAACATGATTGTCTAATGCCTTCATCTGTCTCAATCCCCAAATTTGGCTTTTTGGACCTACCCTGTTTAGGATGCTGTTAGTTCATTTGCTCTATTCAGATATCCTAATCTGGTGCTCCTAGATAAGCAAAGTCTCCCACTGGTTGTGCGCTTCTACTAATTTTATCAAGTCAGCCAGTTAGTTCATTTATTCTTTGTTTATAAGCAGTTTTAGTGAGGTTTGAGGCAATAAGATTCATCCCCTTTGAATGTAGAATTCAATGGTTTTCAGTAAATGTGCAGAGTTGTGCAACCTCCAGGATAGTCTAACTTTAGGACATTTGCCTCACCCTAACAAGATCCACTGAGCTCTTTTGCATTCACTCCCCATTCATACCCCAGTCTCAAACAACTTCTAGTTATTTTCTATTCCTATAGATTGCCTTTTCTGGTCATTTCATATCAATGGTATTGTGCAATATGTAGCCCTTTGTGTCTGGCTGGTTTAAATTAGTGTAAAGTTTTTGAGATTCATCCATGCTTGTAGCAAACAGAAGTACAGCATTCCTTTTTATTGTCAAGTACTATTTTATTGTACGGATAAACCACATTTTGTTTATCCATTCACCTGCTGATTGGTATTTGAGTTGTTGCCACTTTTTGGTCATTATGATTAATGTACAATGATTATTTGAATACCATGTCTTTGTGTGAGCATATGTTTTTAATTCTTGGGCACATACCACCTGATTAGCTTTTCAAGAAACAGATAAACTGTTTTCCAAAGTGGCTGCACCATTTTACATTTCCATCAGCAAGATATGGTCTTCCCATTTCTCGACGTTCTCCCACATCCCTGCCACTTGTTAGTGTGTGATTTTCATGGTCATTGTCGGGTTTTCATTTGTATTTATCTCATAACTGATGGTGTTCAGATGTTTTACGTGCTTGTTGGCCATCTGCATATTTTCTTTGATAAAATGTCTACTCAAATATTTTGCCTATTTTAACTGAAGTCTGTCTTCTTAGTAGTGAGTTGGAAGACCTCTTTATATATTCTGGTTACAAGGCTCTTATCAGATATAACGTTTGCAAATATTTTCTCCCAGTCTCTGGTTTGCGTTTCCACTCTTGTCTTGTCTTTTGTCTTGTCTTGTCTTCTCTTTTTTTAGATTTATTTATTTGAGAGAGAGAGAGAGTGAGCTAGCAAGTGTGGGCATACAGAGGGAGAGGGGGAGAGAGAGAGAGGAAGAGAGAGAATCTCAAGCAGACTCCATGCCAAGCACAGGGCTCAATCCCATGACCCTGAGATCACGAGCTGAGCTGAAACCAAGAGACAGAGTCTTAACCCACTGAGCCATTGAGGCACCCCTGCATTTTTACTTTCTTGATGGTATGTTTTGAATTTCAAAGGCTCTTAATTTTTATGTAGTTTAATTTATATCATATTTTTGCTCTTGGGATTGAAAATTATTTAGGGAGAACATAAAAATATAAAAAGTAACCTCTTTACCCATTTTAAATGCATTGCACTTATTCAGATTAATTTGTTTGGTAAAAGTGAAATTTAATGTATTTTATGTATTAATATTTATTATTATATATTATTATATATAATAATATATATTAATGTATTAATATTTAAGAAACAATTCTGGGTACTTGTTCTTTAAAACAAGGCCTCCCTCCCAACAGTATATAGACATGTATCATTATAGTAATTTCCAGGTAAGTTCTTTTTCTGCACTTTACCTCCTTTATGTCTCACAAGATAGGCAATATCAACATCACTGCATGTCCCTCTGTCCTCAAATTTACTTTCTTTTCTGGTCATTCCATGTTTGATACAGGAAGGGATGATGACTAATTTTTTTTGTTTGTTTCTATCGAAAACACTTCTTGTATTTTGTGTTAATTAAAAAGAGCCTTTAATTTCTCTGTGAGTTCTGTGAGTGATTATACCAACATTGTCTCAGACCAGAGTGGGTGAAATTGTTTTATCTTAAAAGACCACTTTGGTTAAAAATTAATTCATTAATGTCTAGGTACAATGTCTGGACACTGTCATATGTATTTTATATAAAAATTTTTTCATTTAGTTCAGTTAATTGTTAAGTGGATATTAATATACCCCTCTCCCAGGCAAATAACACAAAGTCTGAAATTTTAAGAAACTTAATAACTATTCAGCCATGGGCAAGGGGTTGTGTGTACTCAAAAATTTATACTTTTCAAACTACTTATCCTTAACAAATTTATTTGCAGCCTCTGAGAGAAAAAAATGCTTATCCCATAACATGTTTGTTCGAATATATTATGTACCTAAAATCACAGGTTTTTTCTGAACCTAGAAGTTGAAATCACTCTTCCAAGAGAACTGTGATCTTAACTGGAAAAATATGGACAGCATTTTCCAAGCAATTAAAAATAATATCCTAAGGTGCTTCATGATTATTTTTCTGTAGTATTGCATAATTTTATAAAGTAATTAAATGGTATAATTTTGAAATGCTCATCTCATTTGTGGAATTCTTTATCATTTCTGATTTTGTTGCAATAAGCATGAAAAAATAGATGCTGGGAGTGTTAATAGACTTATTTTTAGAATTCCTAATAGATTAACACTGATAGCCTCATCAATCTGAGTGTCCTTGGAATTTATGGTTCTCCCCGATGGATGGTATTTATAACTGTCTTAACAAGCAGATAAACCCTCTCTCACGTCAGTATTTTTAGTTTTTCTAATAGTTAATTCTGTATTTTAATATTTTTGAAGTTCTGTTTCATGGTTCATCATTTGTTGGTAAAATCTCTTGACTGCTCCCTCGGTGAAATGATGATGTCTCTTCTCCCCACTTATCATCACTTTTATTTTTAAATTTTCAACGTTTGTGTTCTTATTTGCAACCTTTATTAAGTCTTCTGTGTTTTGTCCAGAGGGACATTCTAAAAGTTTAAATCAATAAAGTGCATTTATTTTATTGACTAAGTAAAAGTGTTCACTGCAGAGCCTGAGTACCATGACTTAATTTGTTTCTAGTGTAACAGTTTGTTTTATTAAGTTTTTATTTTAATGTAGCAATTTGTTTTCTTCCCCCTGTTGTTTCCAAAATTGCTTTAAAAAAAAAAAAGTCTAGCACTGTTTGTCTTTGTGACGATTTTACATTTTTCCAATATCTCAATAATCCTCTCCAAGCTAGGAACTCCATTTTTCAGGGATCTTGCTTCTGATGAATTCTACCCTAGATGGCACTGACTTTTTAGGCCTGCCTTCTCTTCTGCTCTCCTGGATAGCATACTGAATCTCATTCTTTTTCTTTCTTGGTTTATCCCCTCATTTTATAGGACTATTTAAGTAATTTCCTAAGGAAGAATTGGTGACAGAAAAATCTCCTGGACCCTTCCTGTCTAAAAATTTCTTTTTCTTTTTTTAAATTAACATATAATGTATTATTTGTTTCAGGGGTTCAGGTCTGTGATTCATCAGTCTTACACACTTCACAGCATTCACCGTAGCACATACCCTCCCCAGTGTCCATCACCCAGTCACCCTATCCCTTCCTCCCAACCCCCAGCAACTCTCCGTTTGTTTCCTGAGATTAAGAATCTCTTATGGTTTGTCTCCCTCCCTTGTCCCATCTTGTTTCATTAAAAATGTCTTTATTCTGAGCTCACTATTGATTCATACTTTGTCTAGGATAAAATTCTAGATTCAAAGTCATTTCTCTTTAAGGATGTGAAAGGAATTGCTGATGGTAAATCAGAGGCCAGCATGATGATGGTTTTTCTTAAACAAACTTTTTTTTTCTTTCCATGCACAAGCCCTGCCCCCAAACGTGTACCAAGGTTTAGAATCTAATCTTTATTCCTGGTAGTCTGAAATTTTATAAGCATATCTGGTATGAATTTTGTTTTTAAAATCTTGCTTAGTTAAAAAAATATTGCTTAGTACTAAGTGGGCCTCTTCAATGGGTTTCTTTCATTTCTGCAAATTCTATTCTATTAATAGTTGTTAATTTTCTTTCAGCCATTTTGTCTGTTCCTTATTTCTCAAATGCTGGTGCTCTTGATTTAAACTTCTTTGTCTTTGATAGTTGTTGCTAATAATATGGTTTCTTTCATCATCATTTGAAATTTCTTGGCTTTATACCTACATATTTTTATGGAATACTTTGCATGTATTCTTCCTTTTTTTTAATTTAAAAAGTTTCTATTCCTCTCGTTTTTTTATTATAGCAATTTGCTTTTTCTTTCTAATTTTTTAGATACAGTGACTTCTGAAATTTATGTGTAGTGGTGCTCTATTGTGCTAGCCAGATCCCTCTCCAATCTGAAGGCATTCATTCCCTCACTTCATCAGAGTGTGGCTTGCTGAGTCCCTCCCTGGGAATTATACTTGCAACTCTGCAGAGTGGCCTGAATCCAGTAACTGATACATGGGGGTGCTAGGGTAGTATTGGAACCCATAGAAGTTGGCCCTTGCTTCAATCCTGGAATTGTCTGAAGGGCCATCCCAGCTCTGAGCACCCCCTGGGGCTGTCTGAGGCACCTGTTGCAATTGAATCACATGTCAACCTCTCCTTTCATCCAAGTCTGCTGCCCACACTTTCTTACTCCCTTCATACTACATACATATATACTCCCTACATACTCCCTACACTTACTCCCATACTCCCATACTCCCTACATACTCCCATACATACTCCCTACTCCCTACACTTTCTTACTCCCTTCATACTACATACATACATACTCCCTACATACTCCCTTGGAGTATGTAAATCTTGCTCAAAGAATCTGTTTCCCATGGAGCCTGGCCTAAGGCATTATGTGAGAATACTAATTTGAAGTTGTTGTTTTAATTTTTCTGTTTTCTAAATGATATCTGTTTTCTTTAGTTATTTATTGTGTGTGTGTGTGTGTGAGTGTGTGTGTGTAGTGTATATAAACTCTCGAGCACTATTATACATGCCACATTTCTCCCTAGATTTTTTTTTTAAGCAAAATATCTCCATTGCTGATGATCCTTTCTTCTTTGTGTCGTAGTGTTAAATCATCTTTTTCTTTCATTCCATTCTGATAGTGTGGTCTTCAGAGGAACGGTGGGCTTATACTCTGTTGAACACAGTCCTCTGACTTTGGTTTGACTTTAAGTAGGATAGTCATGCTGCTGGTTGTCCTTTGGGGAACTGAATTTCAATTCTCGAGGATGTCGTAAAAGTGCCACACTTTCCCAAATTTTATAAGGGTTACCTGAGGAAGTTATGAGATGTAAATAAATGTGTCTGGTATAATCTATTTTGGGCTTTGGGACCAGATGAATTATAGCTATTTAATTGTGTTTCTGATAATTATGTAATCAAATAATGACTGTCTCTCTTGCATCAGAGCCTGAACAAGGTGCTGTGAATAAGCAAAAAAAAAAAAAAAAAAAAAAAAAAAAAAAAAAAAAAAAAAAAAAAGGCAGAGTCTGAATTTATAGCCTAGTGGGAGAGACAAAAATAAAGGAGATACTTTTACCTAAAATAGCAAATGCTTGTTAATAATATGAGCTAGCTTATATAGAGATGAAACTTACTGAGTACTTATTATGTGTGGGTTTCCTACAGTGCTTTACATTTATTAACTAATTAACGTTCACAACAAACTTAAGATATAGGTCTTATTGTCTTCCCCATTTTATAGATGTGGATACTGAGGCATTTACTAGTAGGCTCACAGCTGGTGGGTGGGGATGTCAGGATTCAAATCCAGCCTGTGTGGCCCAGACTATGTGACTTTTTAACTGCTTAGCTGCACAGTTTCTCAAGAGAGAGGAGGGAAAAATACACTGAACACAGACGTCAGACTCCTAACAACTGGTGGTGATAACCTGAGCAGTGTTTCGTTTTGTTTTTATGGAGAGAAGGAGACTTGGAGAATTTTTGGCCCTTCATTGACAATTTTTTGGGAAAAGAAATTCCCATGGTAGAGCCACGGTTCAGAAACTATGCCACGGAAGCTAATGCTTGATGGTCACACCACGCAGATGGTACAGCTATGTGTGGAAAAAAATCAGAAGATTTTACTGAATTTCTCTAAATAATTCTGATGATTATAGACCAGATAATCACACAAGTATATTCAGATATCCTGTTACTTTCTTTTTTGTACCTTGCCTCTTTAAGAAATGAGTAGTGAAGAAATATTTAAGGATAAAATATTCTACCCACCAGTTTCTCAAAAACTAAACAGAAATGACAAAATGTTGGTAAAAATCTGGAAATGTGAGAATTCATATACACTGGGATGGGGGTGTAAATTCAAAGTAAAATTATTTAGCATTTCTTAGTAATGAGAATATGCTAATTTTATTTACCAATCAAGGTATTCTATACCTAGGTATACATCTTGAAGAAAATCTTGGATACAAACCCCAGGAGACACATAGAAGAATTCACATAAACTTGTTTACTGTTAAAGGAAAACTCTAAATGATGCAAATGCCTATGAGAGATAGAATGGATAAACCAATCATGATAAATTCATAAAATGAGATAAGAAACAGAAGTGAAAATGAAGGAATCGAAGTTACACACACCAAGATAACTGAATTTCAAAAACAAAATATTGAATTAAATAGCAAGTCTAGAATTTATATATATATACATATATATGTGTGTATATATACATATAATTTTATTTTTATGGAGTTAAAGACAGGCAGAATTAAATAAGTTGGTTGCATTGCATAAACATTTGATAAAACTATAAAGAAAAACATGGGAAAGATGGAAACAAAATTCAGAATAAGAATTATCTGTAGAAGGGAGACGGAGTATAGGATTAGAATTTGACACTCCAGTGTCAAAAACATTGATAACACTTTAGAACTTAAACCGAGTGGTTAAATAAAATATTTTTAAAATTAGCTTTAGAATTAGATTAAGTAGCTAATATTTACATGAAAAATTAATATAACATTACTTAATACATTACTTAAAGTCATAATAGCAGAATTCCCTGAATTCTTTCAGATATAAAGCACAAATAGGCTTTGCACTTAAATACAAAAGGAAGGAAAAACTGCAAAGCTGGCAAACTTTTGTCCTTTCTAAAATGGAACTTGATTACTAAAGCCATCTGGATATCTGTGAAGTAAAAATCCTCTGTCGCTTTTGTTTTGTTCTTCAAAATGTATGCTAAAAGAGCAACTAGGAGTTAGCAGGCAGGGAAAGTAGGAAGTGCATTCCAGAAGGAAAGTGCAACATAGAAAGAATTCTTCTCTGATAACAGTCATGGTCTTGTTACCTAATGTGCTTTCCATGGCAGCTTTAATGTAAGATGGACCAATTTATAAAGCCATTTTGCTAAATCCCTAGATGTTTTAAGTAATGATAAGTGTCAAATGCATTTTTATCACAGCTGTTCATTTATTCATTAACCCACTCATTCATTTAAAAAATATTTGTGGAGCATTGACCATGTGCTTGTCCTTGTGTTGGACAAATGCTAATGAACAAGACAGGCATGGTCCCTGCCATCATGGAAATTAATGTTTAGAAGAGGACAGAGGAAAAAAATGGCCAGAATATCTGTCCATCACTCCTGATGACTTGAAATGAGGGCTTTTGCCATAGAGCTGTTTTTACATTGTCTACACATCCAGCCCTCAAAATTGGCTTTGGACATGTGAACTCAATGAGATTGTTTGTAAATAGATCAGCCATGATGGGAACAGAATGCATTATATATGGTAGTCCTTTGGACTAGAGGATGTTTTGGGAGGAATGACTCTGTTGAACAAACATGCATAACATTTACCAGGATCTTTTATGTGTGAGTCACTGAAAAGAATTGAAAAATTAATCCAGTATAGACCTTGTCCTCGGATAGGTAACAGTTCTGGAATCAAAGACTGTCTACCCCCGACCATTTCTTGTTCTTAGCTTCTCACGTTTGGACTCACTGATCTTGTTTTGGGATACCGAGCTCTAATCTTGTTCTCAGGCCCACTTCAATAGAAGAAATGGCCCTTCTTTTCTTCCTCTGATACCATGCTATTTCTTGATGCTTACCATTAAGAAACTTTTCCCAACCTAGTGTGCAGTGATGTTCATTCTCTTCCTCGTCTCTCAAAGTTTCCCAAAAGAACCAAACATATATCAGTAGTAAAGTCCTGTGTCTTTGGTATATTTTCTCTAACCTCACAACCTTTCTGATATGACCATACTTGTTTTACAGATGAGGACAAGGAAACTCAAAGACTGACTGGTTTTCCCCATGATTTATCAGCCCGTCAATAGTAGAGGAAGTATTTGATCCTCAATTCTAATTTTGTCTCTCTTTTAATTTTATGCAGAGGGCTAAAAAACCAAGTCTGGATTCCTATCTTTTCTTGGCATTTTTCTCCCACTTTTTCTGATTTTTGAGTCTCTGCTATAATAATTCAAAGTTGGCTTGTCCATAATTGGTAAGACAGGACTCCAATGCCTAGCCCATTTTTCGTTATGCCTCCCACACTGCTGATGGGTCTCCAGTTCTCCTTTGAGTTTTGGGAATGGAGGCGACCATCAAAGTGAAGTTCTACCTCATGTTCACTTTTTTTTTATTTAAGCTTTATTTAAACATATAATGTAACCCCACCACCCTCTCCCAACCCTTCTCCTCCCCACCCCCCCTCAGTTTGTTTTATGACATTAAGAGTCTCTTTTGGTTTGTCTCCCTCCCGATCCCATCTTGTTTCATTTTTTCTTTTAAAATATCCTTATGAACTAGTGAAACTAAGTTTTACTTCTTTTGTACTTCATAAAATCTCAGCCATATAAATATATGAAATCAAAGAAGGGGAGAGAATACCAAGAATGCATTATAGATAGACCCCTTAACCCCCAAATGAAAGATATAACAAGATGCATGGAAGCCTAGCACTCTAGCAGAATGAGTCCCGAGGCACTGACACACAGTATAGGCCTTCCCTTCAGTATCCTATAACAAGGAATTACCGAAAGAACTTACGCATTCATTAGTGGTATTCACTTCTTCTTTCATGCATGCATTCTACAAATATTTGTCGAATGACAACCAAGTGGCCAATATTATTCTGGGCACAAAGGATACAGCAGTAAACCTCAAGGACCAGACACATATCTTTGAGGTTCAAACAGTCTAATGGTGGAAGACAGATAATATATAAATCTATAATGTAATGTTGCAGTGATAAGAACAGTGATGAAAATAAAGCAGGGTTATGGAATATGAATTACTAAAGGAGAGAGATGTGGGCAGCTTCTTTCCAAGTCCCTTAATGATCCTAACCTCAAGACTCTATATTCAGGGTATTTAAGGGTTTGCTGTAATACTCTCTTCTGGAATGTGGACTGTCCTAGCAACTTGCTTCTCATCAATAGAAATTGCTAAAGGTGATGAGATATCACCTCATGATTAGGTTTTAAGAATTTGCGACTTCTGTCTCCCTAGCACTAGCAGTCTCTCTCTAAGGCTTTTATTTTTTGTTAAGATTTTATTTTTTTGTTGGACAGAGAGAGAGTGCAAGAGGGCACAAGCAGGGGGAGATGCAGAGGCAGAGGGAGAAGCAGGCTCGCCACTGAGCAGGGATCCTGATGTGGGGCTCCATCCCAGGGTCCTGAGATCATGACCTGAGGAGAAGGCAGATACATAATGACTGAGCCACCCAGGCATCCCTCTCTATTGTTTTGATGAAGTCAGCTCCCATGTGGGAGAGGTCCATATGACAAGGGACTAAGGGATGGCTTCTGATTCACAGCTGGGGAGGAAATGTGGTCCCAACCTGGCAAATATCAAGAAACAGATTCTGCCAACAATAGGAATGAGGTTGGAAGCAGGCCCATTCTGGGTCAAACTTGTGGTTGAGATCCCAGCCCTGATCCACAACTTCATTGTAGAGAAACTTTGAAGCAGAGGTCCCCGCTAAGCCTGCATGGATTCCAGACTCAGAATTATCCCACAGAAACTGTGAGATCATAAATGTGTGTTGTTTTAACTGCGAAGTCTGTAGTAATATCATTATGCTGCAGTAACATTACTGAATTACTCCTTTATATGCTTAAGACTTACAGGAGCCCCTTTTAAGTACCTTACAACAGTGTTGAGCTCATTTGTCATTCATGTTACACTGGTACATAATTGGGTTTGCAGTCTCTTTGTGATGATCATTGATTTTTACCGTCTGAACTAGCATTGGATCACTTGGATCATTTTTTAAAAAGTCAGTTATCTAATTCATTGGCGCAAAATTATGTCGGTTGCTAAGAGAACCAGCTTTAAGGAGGTCTTTTTTAGTTCCCATGTTTTTTGGCTTCTTTTTCAGAGTAACAGGGTTATTCATGAATGGGTACCATTACTAATGTTTAAATACACTAGGATGTAACACCGTGTCATATTCCATTTTTCCTTGAAACATTTAGGACTTATTGGGGTTCTTGTTCTACAGAAAATTCCATGCTTACAGAAATAGTAATGGCGCTCATGTTTCAAAAAAATCATACAAGGTCTATTCTGTTACAGCCCCATGGGAGCCCACTTGAAGGGTTGTGTGCATAGCCTGTGGTTGACAGCTAGGGGTTGGTTTGTAGATATTGCCATTCAAACATTTTTGGTACCATTTCCTAGAATGAGTTCAACATATGTACTACCTCATAGCTTCCAGGCTCAGCATCGACCAGGAATTCTTCAGTGGAAACAGCTGGGTTTTCATATGCTCCATCACTTAAGCAGAGATCTCTCTACAAGCTGGCTGCTAGAGGATGGGAAAAAGCCATCCAGGAGAATGAGAAGGGTGGTGAACAAGAGCGGCAAGACCATATTTCCCTGGGAGGAAGGAAAAAGGGAAAGACAGGCCAGGCCAAGGGTAAAAGCTCTCTCCAGCTCAATTCTTCTAATCTGAGGGATGCTCAGAAATTGGAATACAGGGTTGGTGTTTTCTCTTCTTGCACCCTCCACCTCTGTGGGGATTCTCTGTCAAAAAGCCTGGATTTCTTTTCCTTAAAGGCTGTACTTTTCTCTTTGTGGATTGATTATGTCACAAGTCCAACCATTCCCACTTGGAAAGAGGAGGTTAATATCACATACATGTTACTCCAAGGAAAGATTTTGGCTGTAATCTCCTGCCATTCCTTGTGCCCTCACTTTGGTCAGAGTGTGCTGCCCACCTGTGTCAAGCATCTGACCCCCCAGAGAGCAGCAACGGAAAGACATACAAGGCCAGCACCCTCTTAATGGGATACAATATGGCCCATAGTATTCTGGTACCCAGATCTCCGACCAGCATGAACCAAGATTCTACAAGAAATACAGAATAAGAACCTGTCTATCAATATGTGGTCTGCATGATCACCTTCTAGGCATTTGTAAGCAAAAATAGAGGTCAAATCAAGTTGCTGCCCAGTCTTCAGGGAACAAGAAAACTCCAGGATTAAATATTGCTTTTGGAAACTTGTTTGGTATCTTAGACAGGATGGAATAAGAAAGATACCAGAGGTTGAAAGCGCTTATGCTATCTAAGAAACTATGGTTCACAAAGCAATTTTTTAAAAAAGATTTATTTATTTATTTATTTGACAGATAGAGATCACAGTAGGCGGAGAAGCAGACAGAGAGAGAGGAGGAAGCAGGCTCCGCGCTGAGCAGAGAGCCCTATGTGGGGCTCGATCCCAGGACCCCGGGATCACGACCTGAGCTGAAGGCAGAGGCTTCAACCCACTGAGCCACCCAGGTGCCCCCACAAAGCAATTTACTACTAATGCTATAAATATGCAAGATCCTCTGACCAGGACAAAGGTCATTCTTTGGGACTGCCTCAAATGGTATACTATTTTTCTTTCCATGGATTCTCTTAGGTGATGCCCACAAGCTTCTTTCTATGGATAGGTAATAGATAGACAGATATCCATCTCTATAGTTTTTGAAAACACATGCTTTCCTCAAATCTTAGAAGACTTATTTTTTAAAGAATAAATATTTTATGGGTAGAATTAGTGAAGATTTAGAAGTTAAAATATCTGGGTTGGTGGGGAGTAACAGTCTGACCCTTGACTTCTACCCTTGTGTTGCCCCAATGGCTCTGAACCTCAATTTTTAAAAATCTGTTAAATATATTAGTAACACCAGCCCTGTGAATTATTATGTACAGTTTTCACATTTTCTTCATCTGTAAAATGAGAAAATAAGACTTTCTTAAAGGCATTTTTAAGGATGAGAAGAAATGCCTATGTGAGGTGGCTCCATTGGAATAATGCCTTGTCCGTAGAAAGTACACAATAAATATGAACTATTATTATAACCTCACAGTATTATAATCTTAAAATCATCTTAGATCACCTTTAAAATGATGTGAGTGATATGCCATGAGTTGTTACATGATATAAGCCTAGTAATAGCTGAGCATATTTATTGTTTGTGGTGCTAAACAATTCAATGTCTTTCTAGTTCACTATTTTTGGGGAGAAGTTAGATGCTCCACTCATATCACAAAGAAAAGAAAATTCATGATGGATCAAATATTAAAATACAAAAATAAGAAAACATGAAAGAACTGGAGGAAAATACCAGGGACCATGTATTATATTGGACATAGGGAGCATCTTCACCAACATGAAAAAGCCCAAAACTGTAAAATAAAAACCCACTTAATTATACTACCTGAATTTAAATGACAGAGGATTGCATAATAAAGTGAAAGCTTAATTTCAAGCAGAGAAAATTTTTCTAAAAATATATAATAGAATAAAAATAATATCCATAATATATAAATCTATCTATAGATCAATTAAGGAAAAATGAATACTCAAATAGAAAATGCACAAAGGATACAACATATATGTTATATTAGTAAAAATAAAAGCTCAACAATATCAATAATGAGCAATGTACATTAAAAGATATATAAATGTTTGCATATACATTAGCAATGATTTAAAAGATTGATGAGGTGGTATCTCATCATGGTTTTGATTTGTATTTCCTTGATTGCGAGTGATGTGGAGCATTTTTTCCTGGGTTTGTTGGCCATTTGCTTGTCTTCTTTGGAAAAATGTTTCTTCATGTCTTCTGTCCATGTCTTGACTGGATTATTATTATTTGGGGGGGTGTTGAGTTTGATAAGTTCTTTATAGATCTTGGGTACTGGCCCTTTGGAAAGGATGTGATGTGATGAGCACTGGGTGTTATAGGCAACTAATGAATCATTGAACATTAAATCAAAAATGAATGATGTATTATATGTTGGCTAATTGAATTTAAATGAAAAAAGAAAAAAACCCGATGACAATTCCTAGCTTTAAAAAAATAAAAAATTAAATGAAATTAAAAAAAATGGTGATACCAAATTTCAGTCAGAATATGGGAAAACAGGCATTGTCCAACCTCTTGTATGAATATAAGTGTTTTTATCCTTCCAAGGGACAACTTGGCAGTATATATGAGAATTAAAAATTCCTATGTTTTTGATTCAGCAAATCCACTTCTAGGAAATTTTTCTTACCAAATTATTTGTCCAAGTTGGCAAAGATATTTGTGTAGTAATAATGGTCATTGCAGCATTGGATTTTAGTAACAGAGAATGACAATCATTTTACACTTAATTTCTCCCTTATGGCGTTGGTTACACAGATCAGCCCTGCTTGGTGTGTGAGGAGTCTAGACAAGGGGATAGAGAGGTCCCTCTTGAAAAGGATGTTTTCTTATTGGTTCTGGTTACAACACAGCCTCTGGTTCCTTTGCTCCTGATGGAGGTATGTGAGCCTTGACATTCATGTGGCCTTTTTGGACCCTCTGAACCTCGACGTGACTCTCTGAGCAATAGTTCTCAGTATTGGTTTTTCATTGCGACCATGTGAGAAAATATGCTGCTCCTTAAGCCTCACTCCTAGGTATTCATACCTAATTGGTTTGGGTTTGAGCTCAGGCATTACTCTCTCTCTCTCTCTCTCTCTCTATATATATATATATATATATAGTTGAGGGAAATTGTAAGGGGAGTTGAACCATGAGAGACTATGGACTCTGAAAAACATGCTGAGGGTTTTGAAGGGGCGGGGGGTGGGAGGTTAGGGGAGCCAGGTGGTGGGTTTTATGGAGGGCACATATTGCATGGAGCACTGGGTGTGTCCCATAAACAATGAATTCTGTTATACTGAAAATAAATTAAATAAATTAAAAAATAGTTCAAAATATATATATATTTAAATTCCAGCTGGTGAAATGATTCATCTCACAACACACCTTAGGCCAACCCTTAAGTCTGGAGGCATCTTTTAGATAAGGAGAACCATTATTTCCTCCAATCTGTTTCCCATGAAGACAAGGTCACCCTCACACTCCCCAGAGCTCTTCACCTCCTCAAGCGGTGACATGCTGCAGATAACCTTCAGCACATGGAGCCGACATTACAAGGCTGATCCAGCAGTTCATCCACTTGCTGTGTGAACAGGTGTATGCAGAGTTCACCAGGGCAGAACACTTCAGGAGGAACCCAGACCATTAATTAAGAGGTTTCTCAGCAGGCAACATCATCATGGAAGAAAGAAGTGATTTATTTTGCAGAGTTGCTTTGTCAGCTTTTCTATCAGCATAGAAAGCAGTCGGAACAAATCGACAAATTGGCAGAGGCAAATAGTGCAGAAAACCAGAACAGAAACACCAAGAGGCTTTAGTTGTTGGCAAAAATATGCAGTATGTAGTATAATATATAAAGTACAAATATATAGAGAGCACATATATATGTATTTAAAATACATAATACAAAATAACTCATCCTCTATGGAGGAAGTGACAATACTATTTTTTTAACCATTTCTCAATGGCTCTGTTGGTGAGAAGTCCAGAAAATAGAATTCTAGCCTCTATGTTTCTAACATGCAGAGTGACCTTAAAAGTTGCTACGTTTTGGGGGCATCTGGTTGGCTCAGGCATTAAGTGTCATTCTCCAGCTCAGGTCATGATCCCAGGGTCCTGGGATCGAGCCCCACATCAGGCTCCCTGCTCAGCAGGAAGCCTGCTTCTCCCTCTCCCACTCCCCTTACTTGTGTTCCCTCTCTGTCAAATAAATAAATAAGAGCCTTTAAAAAAAAGTCGCTATGTTTCTGAGCTTTTTTCTTTCACATTTAAATTGGGGATAAGGTGAAGTAGGTATTTTCCAAAATTTGTTTTTATTCAAAAATACAATATTCATGCAGCCTGGGATAACACTGCAAAATTGGAATTCAATTTGCATGTGAATTTAGGGTCCGAAGGCTTGCTGAGGACTGTTATCTGCATTCTAAGAAAGTGGCACCTCCAAATGATCTGGAAAGGATGGACAGAGGCAAGCCATCATGTGGAATCTGGTGCTGCCACCAAGTGTTTAGGAGATCCGAGTTCAAATACACCCACTTGAGTGTAGTGGGTTCTTAATGGTCGACCTAGAGACGACTTCTTTGAGGAAGGGGCTCAGGAGCTGGGGTCATCTTGGATAAGACTCGCTGGGCTCCGAAGACCTAAATGTGGTCTCCACCACATCAACTAGCTGGAAAACAGATAGATACACTGGACGGAGACTAATAGAAGTTGAAGCATTGCCAGATCTAGCACAATTAGACTGATCCTTATTCCCACAATGTACAGAGCTAAATGATCTTGGTCATGACAAAACCCAGCAGTATTAGCATGTACTAAACATCTTATTTCAGATTCATCTAATCTCTTGGGCAGCAGAGTAGAAATATAAAATAGCTTCATTCTGGAATTGGGAGATTGAAACACTAGAGAACACATCTTTTGTTTTCCATAAATCTCTAAATAGTGCTATGAAACCTGACCCTTCTTGGCTTCCCTGAGGCAGCCTGACTTTATCATTCAGAAACTAAAAATCCTAGGACAAAAGGTCTACCAGATCTATGAACTCATCTAGAAGGTCTTAGCGTACTATCTAACAATACCTTAAAGTTAATGAGTTTAGAATAACCTGGTGGACAATTTGGGTATGGAGAAAAATTGTTCAGAGTTTCTTTCATGCTTTCTGTCATTTCACCCTTGCCCCCCGAGCAGCAGTGCTGCCATTGTTTATATCAGTATAGATGGCACTGTGGTTTGCGCTGTGGACTCTGAGAAGACCTAGCCTGTTCGAATTCCAGTCTGCTCTTTCTTAGCTGTGTAACGATGGGCAAGTTGTTCAATTACTCTGAGCCTCAGCTTTCTCTTATTTAAATTGGGGGTGGGCTATAATAGTACCTAGTTCATAGAATGTGGTAAAGAAGAAACACAAGACTCCTTTAATAGTGTCTAATACACAGTTAACTCTCAGGAAAGATTAACCCTTGAAAGAGTAAAAAGCCATCCAAGCTACAAAGAATGAAGATTAGCTCACATGCTGTTAATGGGGCTGGGAGGATAGACCCAGAAAATTCCAGAGTAACTAGAAACTGTTGCTCTCTAGGTCAGACAGCAGCTATAAAGTTCCATATGACCCCCTTTTTGAGTGGTTATGGCTTTCTTAGCTATGAATCCTCCAGACCTGCTTTGTTACTCTGGTACATAATTGGGGAGATCCAATTGTAAAATCACCTTTGTCTCATGACCTAATTCCTAGTTAATCTCTGTTTTTCCTAATACAGTGGAGAAAAGCAACCAAACCAGAACCAGTCCCCTCTTTAGATTTTCCTCTAATCCTGCCTCAGGAACCTGATGTTTCAAAAGATACTGCCTCCTTCCTCTTTTCAAGGGGCATTGCATGGTTCCTCTGGATTGCCCTCCCTCAGAGTGCTGAATTAATGAATCTGATCCGGCAGATGGCAGATTCCTGCCTGTTGGTCTTTGCCTGATGAGACTTTGGCTCTACAGTTGTTGCAGTGGTAGTAGTAATAGTAGGTATTAGGTGGTCAGAGTCTCAGAGATGCCCTGCAAATATTCCAGAGACATTTTATTCACTTATCACTTACTTAAGTCTAACACAGATTGTGTTTGTGTGAGTGTGTGTGTGTGTGTGTGTGTGTGTGTGTGTGTGTTTGGTCAGGGGCAGGGATGGAGAGAAAAATAAATTTTTGCTAACGGACATAGTACTTTCATGTTACTATGCAAAATTTAGGCACTCACAAATAAGAAATTGGCCATTTTCAGTTTGATAATAGGTAAGGAAGGTCATAGGCAACCATCTGTAGGGAGAATGAGACCCATCAAAAAGATAAATTTTTTAAAAGGCTTTTTTAAAAAAATGGCTTTATATCCAGCAAAGGATGTTTGTGAAACCTCTGTCCTGAGGTCAGTGCTGGGGAATAGAGCTGGAATCAGAACTACGATCTGCCAGGGGCATCTTGTGGGCTGGCTGGGAGGAAGGCCCACCCCACAGTAAGATGTAAGTCAATGTGACCTTTATAGGAGGGTATTGGCAAATTTTCCCCAAAAGTAATATCCATAGTCTGCCCAGAAAAATCAATGTTTCCATCTTGATGTGGAACAGCACATTCACATGTCAATATAAAAAGGGAGAGAGAAAAAAAAGAGAGAGTAGGAGTGAAGAGACAGGATAAAACCTCCTCTTTGTGAGTCCTACCACTTTTGGAAAAGACACACTACACGACATTCTATAGGTGTGAATGTCATAGTGTTCTGGAAGGGAGAAAGGCTTTGGGAAGAAACAGGTCTTAAAATGGCCTTTGAAAGATGGGTAGATTGGGGAGGGCATTCTAATCCGGGGGAGTATGAAGAAGAATGGTATGAAAAGGGGTGGGTGTGTAACAGTGCCAGTTCTCTGGTCAGTGACTACCCATCTCTGAAAAAATTGGGAAACACCTTGCATAAAATTTTGTTCAGATTTTTTTTTTTTTTGAGAGGGAGAGAGAGGGCAGGGGAGGGACAGAGAGAGAGAGAGAGAATTTCAAGCAGGTTCCATGTCCATTGCAAAGCCTGTCATGGGGCTCGATCTCACAATCCAGAGCTAAAATCGAGAGTCTGACACTTAACCTACTGAATCATGCAGTTGCCACCAGTTTTTTTGTTTTGTTTTGTTTTGTTTTTTAAGCCCAAGTCTGGCTTCATTTCTGAAACCAAAGCAGATTTCCAGTGGAACGGCAAATGAAATATTTTATATCTGTGCTATCAAACATGGTAACCATGTCGCTACTGAGCCCTGATGAAGTGTTAAAGAACTGAATTTTTACTTTAATTCTGATTAATTAAAATTTAAGTTTGCATAAGCATGTATGGCTCATGGCTACCACATTAGACAACTCAGGAAAGGATTGGGTGAATTCTGAGTTCTTCGGAGAATCCTACATTAACGTATTAATGAGTTTCCTTTTATGAAAGCAGCACCCAGGAATACATGATTTTTATAAATCATGTTCACCCTTTTCACTAGGAGTTAAAGACAACATGAGCGGCCAAATTCAGAACTCATTTTGGTTGGATGTTCCAATTTCTGGCTTCTACTACCCCCAACGGTAATTCTTGGGTAAAACAAAAAACCAAACCAGCAAAAAACACTTCAGAAAACAGTAATTGAGTTCCTTTGGATGGTATCTGTTGATGTAGGCATACATTTGTGTACTCATTTCTGTTCTCAACTCTCAGATCTAAACCCATTTTAGCAACTGAATAATTTATTACCTGTTTGGTTTTCAGTGACTCAATAATTTAGTCATTGAAATGATTATTCATTAAAAGAAGTATTCAAGATTCGTTATTTGAAGAATCCTAATCCTCCCTCCCAAGCTTGGCTAAATTCCGATGTTCTGTTTTGTTTTAAGATGGAAAACCCTTGCTTTCCCATACTTATTGGTTTATTGGGGGATGTAAGTTGAGTCAGGACCCATGGGACTATTCAATCAACAGCCTGTGGCATTACAGGAGGCCCTTATGATTATATGCAGACAATCAAGATTGGCCTGGTCTGGAAACGCCTCCTCCTCTCCCTGCTATCTTCTAAGGTTTGAGGCCGCCATTTTGCAATCTTGCTACTTTCTTTGTAAATGTTAGACTGGATTATAATTTTGACCTGATACACCTGAATAAAAGTATGAATACAAGGACCCACCTTTTGCTTTTTCCACCAGGCCTAGTTTTCCCAGCCAGATTCCAATACACATCACTGGGAATAAAGATACTTGTTTTCCACACCTGGGGTATAATTTGCTTCTGATTGTATTGTTTTCTGAAAAGCTCTTCTCCAGTAACTATGAACAGTATGTTTTCCTAAATGACACATTACTGATTATGACTCATCTTCTCTGGGATTAAAATAAGGCAGAGGCTGAGCAGGGTAAGTAAGACATTTAGCAGAAGATACTCTTAAGGCATCTACAGTATTGATAACTCCCTAGAAAGCCAGATTTCTCAATTTGTAAGTATATTATTAATAAAAGCCAGGAATTATCTTTATTGTTAGCAAAAACAGATTTTCATAAAAATTTTATTTTATGTTCTAAAAAAAGGTTTTCTGCCCATAGGTTTTTGTTACTTTTATTTTTAAAGCTGTTTAGTCTTATGTGGAAAGCGAAAAGATATGTTATAAGTGACTCCCCCTACAGAAATCTATAATCTAGTAGGGCATGATAGTTTATATGATGGCTTCTACATCTGCCTCCACATTTGCTCTGTGACTCTTTGTCAAATTTTATTTTGATGAAGTTTCCCCCCCTACACTAGATTTGGCAGAGATAGGCATCTACATTTTGTTGTTTTTCTTTTCTTTCTTTTAATTTTACTTTTAATCTTTTTAAAATTTAATTTTTTTCAAAAATTCCAAAATTCATTGTTTATGCACCATACCCAATGCTCCGTGCAATATGTGTCCTCCCTAATACCCACCACCAGGCTCACCCAACGCCCCATTCCCCTCCCTTCCAAAAGCCTCAGTTTCTCAGAGTCCACAGTCTCTCATGGTTTGTCTCCCCCTCCAATTTCCCCCAACTTAATTCTCCTCTCCATCTCCCAATGTCCTCCATGTTATTCTTTAGGCTCCACAAGTAAGTGAAACCATATGATAATTGACTGTCTCTGCTTGACTTATTTCACTCAGCATAATCTCCTCCAGTCCAGTCCATGTTGATACAAAAGTTGGGTGTTCATCCTTTCTGATGGAGGCCTAACACTCCATAGTATATATGGACCATATCTTCTTTTAAGTAATCTCTATACCCAATGTGGGGTTTGAACTCACAATCACAAGATCAAGCAAGAGTCACATGCTGCACCAACTGAGCCAGCTAGGTGCTCCCATTTTTTGTTGTTTTTTAAATATCAGTTCTTGGGTTTTAAAAATAAACTTTATTATTTTAATTTATTAATTTTACCTTATATTTAAAATTTTAGAAAAAAATTTGTGTCCCTTAAGACTTCACTTACTTATTTCTTCATTTATTTAACTTACCCATGGTAGTTGTAATGATTATGACCTTTTCAATTTAACATGTAGCTTCCTTCCTTCTATTTTGTTTTTTTTTTTTCATTCTTCTCTCTCTCCTGCCCTATTCTTTTTATTTTTTACCCTTTCTAATATTTTGTTTGCCTGTGAGGATAGTTGAAGTTCTAGCATATAAACTCAGAAGAATAATATTCTTAAATTCCACATACGAATGAGATCATATGGTATATGTCTTTCTCTGACTTATTTTTGCTTAGAATAAAATATTTTTGATGGCTAATATATATAATATATATTATATATTATAGTATATAATATACTATATGCTATATATTTTTAAACAAATATATATATTACATTGTATACACACACACACACACACACACACACACACACACTACATCTTCTTTATCCATTCATCTGCTGATGAACATTTGGATTCTCTCCATAGTCCATAGTTTGGCTTTTGTTGATAATGCTGCTATATACACTGGGGTGCATGCATCCTTTGGAATCAATTTAAGAAACAAAACAAATGAACATGGGGGCAAAAAAAGAGAGGCAAACTAAGAAACAGGCTTTTAAGTATTGAGAAAAAAACTAGGGTTATTGGAGGGGAGGTGTGTGGGGAATGCATTAAATAGGTGCTGGGGATTAAGGAGAGCACTTGTGATTGAGCATTGGGTATTGTATGTAAGGGACAAGTCACCAAATTCTATACCTGAAACTAATATTACACTGTATGTTGACTAATTGGAATTTAAATAAAAATATGGAGAAAAATATTCTTCTCTTTATTTTTCCAAACTATTTATTACTGTATATTTAATGTCCTCTTGGCCTAATAATAATTGATAGGGATAGTTTAATATTTCTCAACACTTAGATTCTTTATTTAAAATTTGCTTGGTGGCAGTACTAGAATGTGGTCTCTACCACACCCATCTTTAGGAATTTATTGAGGTCTGTTTTCCAGTTAGTATCCAATCAATATTTTTAAAGATTTTTAAGATCAATTAATTAATTAATTAATTTACAGAGAGTGTGAGCAGTGGGAGTGGGACAGAAGGAGAGGGAAGGAGAGAATCCCAAGAATACTCTTCACTGAGCATAAAGCCCAATGTGGGGGTCAATCTCATGACTCTGAGACCATGACCTGAGCCAAAAACTAGAGTCAGCCATCCAACTGACTAAGCCACCTAGGCTCCCCTATCCAAATTTTTTAAAAAAGATTTTTATTTATTTATTTGTCAGACAGAGATCACAAGTAGGCAGAGAGAGGCAGAGAGAGAAGAGGGGAAGCAGGCTTCCCACCGAGCAGATAGTCTGACACAGGGCCTGACCCCAGGACTCTGAGATCATGACCCTAGCCGAAGGCAGAGGCCTTAATCCACTGAGCCACCCAGGAGCTTCATCCTATCAATTTTTGTAAACAGTCCATTGCCTCTTAAAAAGGATGTATATTTTTAATAAAGTACAGCATTTAATAGGTACCTATTGATTAAATCTTATTATATATTTCAAATTAATAATAACATGCACTATAAGTTGCATGTAAAAATCTTCCTCAGTATGTATGTCTTAGTTCATTTTTTCTTAAAATTCTAGAAAGCCACTTTATGAATTTCAAAACTATGCTATTTCTCACATAGAAGCTTATGATTCATATCTTTGTTGTAAATGGAGCTAGTAATTAACATTAATTTATTCTTTCTGCTCCATCATTTTTTATCTTAAATTCTATTGAAACTTGTTCACCACTACTGTTTTCCTTATATTTCCTACTGTATATCTGTATTTGTATTTTATTTTATTTATTTTATTTTGTATATTTTTATTTTGTATATTTTGTATTATTTTGTATATGTGTATTTTATTTATTTATTTGTATTTGTATCTTAATTTTCTCTCATAAAATTCGAATGTCTTGAGTAAGCAACATGATTTTTAATTAACTGTGACACACTTGGTTTTTAGAATAGAATTAAACTGCTTAAGCTCTTGTAATTACTGACATGTTTGGTCTTGTTTTAATCCTTTTGCCTTTGCTTTCTGATATTCAGGTTTTCTTTTCTTTTTTTTTTTAAAGGTTTTATTTATTTATTTGACAGACAGAAATCACACAAGTAGGCAGAGAGGCAGGCAGAGCGGGGAGGGGAGAAGCAGGTTCCCTGCCAAGCAGAGAGCCAGATGCGGGACTCGATCCCAGGATCCTGGGATCATGACCCGAGCCGAAGGCAGCGGCTTAACCCACTGAGACACCCAGACGTCCCCAGGTTTTCTTTTCAATGCTTGTTTTTCTTGATAATTTTATTATTTTGCTTGTTTTTAGTTATCTTAATAATTTGAAAGGTAGAATAATATGTGAAAATCAAAAAAATGAGATATCCAAGTTTCTAAAAATAGTTGTATAAATTCATTCTTTAAAGAAGAGGAGTATAAATAAGTCCAGAAAATGAGTAACTTTGTAACCAGGGAAATGGATATTACTTTAATTTCCATTCTAATTCCCTTTTCTTTGATTTCAGGATTTTATAATTTTGGATCCAGAGTATTGGTTGTGAAATAAATAAATACACATACAATAAAAATACATGAATATATAATACATGCACACATTTACATAAGCAGTCTGCTCTTCGCATGGTAGTGTAGGATAATAAATATAAAAATGTCTATGCAAGCTGAAACTCTGTAAAACTACCTTAATAATCAATGGGGGAGATTATAATTTCTCCATGACCTCTATTATTTTTGACAAAGCATAAATCTTACTGTTGGTTATAAACATGCAGGGAAATTTACAATAACAAAATTAATATTTATTTATTATATGAAAGTTTTAAAAATGACAGCTTTCCTGAGAGATAACTCACATACCCTTTTAAAATGTCCAATTTACTGGTCTTTAGTATATTTAGAGAGTTGTGCAATCATCACTATTTCATTTCCTCACTGCAAAAGAAACCCCATTCTCATTAGCAGTTACTCTTCATTTCTCTCTCCTTTCAACCTCTGGCAGCACTAATTGACTTTCTCTGTACTGAATTGTTTACACTGGACATTTCTCATAATGGAATCATACAGTTTGCGACTGGTTTCTTTCACATGGCATCATGTTTTCAAGGTCCGTCCATGTTGTAGAGTACGTCAGTATTTCGTTTCTTCTCATGGCCAAGTAATATTTCTTTCTTTTTTTTTTTTTAAGCCATTAAGAACTGACATTTATTTTTTCAATTGAAGTATAGTTGACACACAGTATTAGTTTCACGTTTACAACATAATGATGCAACATTTATGTACATTATGAAATGGTCACCACTGCATGGATACGCTCCCCTTCGTTTATCCATTCAGTAGTTGATGGACCTTTGGGTTGTTTCTACTTTTCAGAAATTATGAATAATGCTTCTATGAAACTAGTGTAGCCATTTTTGTGTGGACACGTTTTCAGTTCTGCTGGGTGTATATATAGGAGTGAAATCACTGGGTCATGTGGTGTCTCCATTTTTAACATTTTGAGGATCTACCAAATTGTTTTCCGACTTGCCTACATGGTTTTACATTCCTACCAGCAATGATTGAGAATTCTGATTTCTCCACATCCTTACCCACACTTGTTATTAGAGACAACAACTGTGTCCTTACTGATTTTCTGTCTTCTGGGACTATTTTTGATAGGAGTGTGTTGAAGTCTCCAACTATAATAGTAGATTTCCTCTGTCTTTTCAGTTCTGCCAGTTTTTGCCTCCAGTATTTCGATGCTCTGTTGTCAGGTGCATATTCATTAATGATCATTTTGTCTTCCTGGACAATCAACCCCTTTAATCCTAATAAATCTCTTTGCCTTGAAGTCTTCTCTGTATGAAATTATATGGCTGTCCTTGCTTTATTTGATTAGCATTGGCCTGGTATATCTTTCTGTATTTAATTTTAATCTCCATGTGTCCTCATATTCAGAGTGGGTTTCCTATAGGCAATATATGGTTGAATCTTGTTTTGACGCACTCTGACCATCACTGTCTTTTAATTGTTGCTTTTAGACTATTGATGTTAAAATGATTATTGATATATAGCTCCCATATTTGCTGTCATCTCCTTTTTGCTGCTTTTATTGTTTGTTCCTTTTTTTTTTTTTTT